>JAHHUM010000610.1:131013-429196 GCA_036173005.1 Crenichthys baileyi
ATCCTCCATATGTCAACACAGAGCAGATCAGGATGGTTTCATCACTGTTCTTCTGTTCAGAAACTGATGAAGATGGAGATATTGTGACAGTAACACAACCAAGTTAAAACTGACTTCATCACTTTAGTCGTAGTTATTATATTGTATCAGTTTCTGTTGTAACAAAATATTCTGAATTGAAAACAAATTGTTATAAATACTTACTGTTAACAACAGACAGATAGACACTGGAGTCTGATCCTTGTTGTCTTCCTGATGCATCAAACTGTCTGCAGATGTAAAGACCAACATCCTTCACTGAGACCTTCTTTATAACCAGAGAACAGTCTGCTGTAACACTCAGTCTGTCTGATTTAGTTCTGGGAGCTTGATGAAACTTCCCATCTTCAAACAGTGTTTCTGCTGTATTTCTTTGACCAGTGAATAACCAGGTAGTTTTCTCACAGGTTTGCATCATGTTTCTAAAACATTCAACAGGCAGAGTGACTTCATCTCCATCTCTGACAACATCAGACCTTTGTTGAGCTGCTGCTGCTGAGGAGATGACAAAAAGTAAATCAGTAATGTTCAGTTTCTGTGGTCAATGTCCAATAATTTATATACACAAATTATCTTTCATCTTGAAAAAGATTTTAACAATCTAAAATTAGTCCAGAAAGGTTTTTTTGTTTTTTGTTTATCAATGATCCTGTGCAATAAATGGGTATAACTATATCTTACCTGTAAAGGTTAGCATCAGTAAGAAAAACATTGTAATCCAGCTGAATTCAGCCATGGAGCGTCTCTTGTTCTCAGTCCTCCTGCTGTGTGACTGACTCTGGTAGAGAAATGGAGCATCTACTTCCTCTGACTCGCATGACGTCGCCTAACTTCCTTAAACTGACTGATGGTTAGGGTTTTTTAACCTAACCTAGTTTAGATATGGTGTAAATGCAGTCAGTCCTGTCAGAGGTCACAGCAACCTGAACTGATTATACAGAATGGTCCAAAGGTTCAAGGATTACAGAAATATAACTTTTAAAATGAATGTCTGTTTAAACAGCAAAATATTTGAGCAGTAAATATTCAGAGTGAACAGCAACAGACTGAACATTAAGGTTTCTGACAGTGACGTGTTAAAGAGAGGAAGATGACAAATGTGTGAAGATTATGACTTGAAAATAAATGTGTGAATGTCCAGTTCTTCTTCTCACCTCCATGATGTAGTTAGAATGTTTAACTGATCTCAGACCCATTAGCTCCTCATGGTACCACTGAAGGGTTTATTTCTGAGAACTAAAGAGGAAATGTTCTGTGAGAGCGTGAATAAGAGCTCTGAAGAGTTTAAAGGTTAATGATGAGCAGATGGTTGCCATTCTGACCAATATGACCCAGTGTAACCAGCTCTACTGCTGCTCTGCTTCCTGAACCAGTGAAGACCCATATATTACTGCTACACTCTTGTTGACCATCGATCAGTTTTGAACATCTTAATGTGACTTCATCTCCAGCTCTCATTAAAACAGATGTTTCATCTGCAGAGACTGTTAGAAGATAAAACAGGACCTGTAATATTAAACCTGAACACAGACTCAGTGAATGCAGCAGATCTATCAGTTATAACTCTATACAGATGTTTTCTGTCTTCCTACCTGTGAGCTGCAGGATCATTAATAAAAACCCTTGAATCCATCTGAGTTGAGCCATTGTGCGTCTGTTGCTCTCACACTGAGAACTGTCTGACTGCCTCCTGAACACAGATGCAGCTTCTACTTCCTGAGACTCACCACTTCCTCACACCGACTGGTGGTCAGCTTATTGCTCTATTTGGTCAAATCATTTTGCATTTAGGACAGAATGATAACTTCTTACATACATTTTGAAATCCATAGCAATTTAATCAGGCACTTTGACAAACATTAATATTAGGGAAAACATGTTTTGCACTCATGGCATTTCTAACAGCGATGTGCAAGAAGTTTTTAAAATAAGAAACAAGCAGCGTCTTTTAGTTTAGATAAATGACTGAAAACAATGCATTCTTGTTTTGTTCAGATAAGATGTTTGAAACCTGGAGAATCCAGGAGATTTTTACTGATTTTTACTGATGAAAGAATCAAATGTTGAAGATGTCATAGGTAAGTCTGCATTTTTCATTTCATACACCTGCTGCTTTCCTGTTTCATCTCGTAAATATTTTCCTGTGAACTGAGGAAGTATTTGATGAGAATGTGGTGAATAGCAGCAGCAGAGCTCTGGAGGTTTTAACCCACAATGACTAGAGAAATAACATGGTTAGCACATTGTCAGGTATCATTTACATGCCAATCAACTGAAGATATTTTGAAGCTGCAGCAGGAAGTTACACATCTGCACAAACATACTCATGATTGTTCATAGTTCATAAAATTATGTAAATATCAAGCTGAAAAAGTCATCTCTAAACAACAAAAGGTTTACAAATCTCTACTCAATCTAATCCAGAGTCCAGTATTAATTTCCCCAGGGGGTCTAACAAGATTCAGCTAGAGATAAAATTTAAATTCATATTTAGTTGTCTGTTGACTGATGTAATCAGATGAAAAGAAGATAGCATGATGGGATGTAGGTGGAGGTTGAGGATCATCTACTAAGTCTTCTCTTCAGGTGATTCAGGTGAAGGACATTAAAATGAGGTATTCTGGCCAATGACTCATTTGTCTCATTAACTGATTCTTTTAATCAAACACATTTTACAAATTAATCTGTAATCTGTACACTTACAATTTAAATCAGGAAGTCATTTAATCAGATAATAGTCAGTGGGTTGTGACTAAAAAATACAGGCTTTCAAAAACAACACTAAAATCTTCAAAACCTGATCATTGCTAATATTACGTATTTATGATTGAATAAATGAACAAATAAACGAATGAACGCCTTCCGTCCTTATGAGGTCGCAGGGTTAACCCAGGGAAACCCAGACATCCTTTTCCTAGACAACAATGTCCAGCTCATTCTGGGGGATCCTGAGGTGTTTCTAGGCTAGAATGGATGTAAACCTTCCCCAAGCGTTTCAGCCACTTTCAACCAGCTCATATCTCATTACTGTAGGTGAGTGTTGGAGCATAGGCGAGTAAATCAACAGGGTGCCATTTTGGCTCAGCTCTTTCTTCACTTTAGCAGACTGGAACAGTCCCTGCATTTCTGTAGATGAGGCTCCAATCAGTCTGCCCATCTCCTAATCTATGCTACCATCAATCATGAACAACATACCAAAATACTAGAACTCCTCCGCTCAGGTCAGAGACTGTTCTCCGACCTGGAGGAAACAGTCTCTGGCTTAAGTCTTGCCTTTTAGTCATCTTTATTCCTTCCCCTTCAACTGTTTAGACTGCCTCAGAGAAGGAAAAGCTGCATGAAATCTTAACTTTATATATTTCTGCTGCCCTCTGGTTGACTCCACATCCTCCATAACCAGGACTATGTTTTCCACCAAAAGTACATCAGTTTAATTGAATCTTTTTAAACATTTCCCTTACCGATTCCCACCTCTGCCTGTTTCTCGACAAAATAGTGCCACGTGTCCATATTCTTGCTAGTTAGGACTCGCATCTAAATAAACACCTTGGTGGGTGACCTTGGTTTAGACTTTATCAAAACTTATAAATTGTCACACCCTTCTTATTTTTTTGTTTTTAGGCATTTTGCTTCAGATATTTTTGCTCTTAAGTGCTTAAATAGAAGGCAGCTAGACTTCTCACGTCTATTGAAGACATTTATTATTCAAATGGTATATTTTCTTCTGAACTAACTTCCAACCCAAGTGAAGAGGCCATTTGTATAAGAGTTGAAATATCTCCAAGGATCATGAGAAGTCCAGTTTCCTTCTATTTAGAGACTTGACACCAATAGATATTTTTGCTCCCTTTATATTTTTCTTCATTTGCCAGTGAGTCCTCTCACCATTTCTTAGTTTTTAGTCAAAGGCTGTACTTTTTTCATATCCAACTTTATACGTTCCCTTCTTGCGTCTTTACAACTAATAGAGTTCCTACACATGATAACATGTAACACCTTTGGCACCGGTCAGTTAAAACCTGCAGGTTCACATAATAATACATACATAAATAAGTATTTGGAAAAACAATATCACTTTTTAAACAGCAGAGGACACTGTCACCCTCCGAGGCCGCACAATGCTTTATGACACCGATTCCTGCACCAATAACGTAAAGTTGAAAACTAAAACCTTATGCTAAATTACCTGTCTCTGAGAACAAATGGAGGGTTTGGGCAAAAAATTCCTAGAGGACCAACAGGAAAAGAAGGACTCTATCTTAAGACACAATATCTCTGACAGTGTTTCAAATAAGTATCTCCTGTTTGCATTTGGTGCTGTGTAGAGATGTTACATTAACCCCATCTAGTGATCATCATCAGTATTGCAATCCAGGCACTTCACTTGTTTTGTGTCCAACAGGAAAGGACTGCATTTATGGAGCTAAATTGGGGCCATAAAGTTTGTTCAAACGAAAAAAATTTGAACCTGAAAAATAAAAGTTTGTTCAAAAGAAAAACATTTGAACCTGAAAAATAATTTTGAACCTCCCCCCAAAAAAATGTGAAAACATATTTTCTCCTCTGAGATGCGTGTCGTTTATTCACGTAAGCTGCTTCTATCGGTGAAGCATGTTATCTTTCAAAACCAATCACATATATATAGAATATCGATGATGTATTACAGATAATTCCAATTCCCACGGTCTCTGAATCCAACAGCTAGGAGTATGTTGTTCAGCCGCTGTGTTGAGCTGTCAGTCATGATTACGCACCCACGTGATCTGAGGCCCCGCCCCCCACGCCACATCTGGTTTTTTTTCAGTTGCAAAACTTTTTTTTCAGTTTTCACATTTTTTTGGGGGGAGGTTCGAAATAATTTTTCAGGTTCAAATTTTTTTTGTTTGGACAAACTTTTATTTTTCAGGTTAAAATTTTTTTCGTTTGAACAAACTTTATGGCCTCGATTTAGCTCCATATACATTCCACCTTTTCCGCAGCTGATGCACCAATATATTCTTGGCTCAAACATGTAGTTTAACACTTGTCTTTTCAGTCTTTTTCAGTCTCACATTAATGTGACTTCAGTCGCACATTGACATGACAAATAAAGAACATGAATGTTAAAACATTTCCACAGACACAGTTTCAAATAATTATATGCAATTATAAATATCATATAAATGTCTAGCTATCATGTCGCTCAGGAAAGGTGCAGGTTCTATGTCTCATAGGTGAACATGGTTAGTGCAAAATGTGCATATCAGCCTCAGAACAAAAGCAAAAGACCTTGTGAAGATGGGGGCTACGGCTGGTAAGGGACTGATAAAACATGGGCTTAAAGGCCATTCAGAGAGCAGCAATTACTCCAAAAGCAATATAAAAAGCCAAGCTGTAGTCTGCAAATGCACACGGGAACAAAGAGTGGCATGCCCAGTAGAGACAAAAAAGAAAATGTAAAACCCAAGAACATCATTAGAGCTTTAAGGTATGGTGGTGGCACCATCATATTTTTCGAGTGTTTTGCTGCAGGAGGGACTGTTGTACTTCCCAAAATAGATAGCATCATGAGGAAAGAGCATTTTGTGGAAATATTGAAGCAACATTTCAAGACAGCAGCCAGGAAGATAAAGGCACAAATAGATGTTTTAAATGGACAGCATCCCCAGACATGCCACCTAAAAAGCTACAAAGTGACAAACAGACAACAAAGTCAATGATTTGGCGTCTCTATCATGAAGCGTTGATCTCAGTTCTATAGAAGTAGTAAGCAACGTGGCCTACAAACTTGACCCAGTTACACCAGTTCTGTCAGGAGGAATGGGCCAAAATTTTATCAAACTATTCTGAGAAACTGGAAGGAACCTCAATTCATTCTACACTGAACTGAACTTAAATACTCACCTGAAACAACAGCAAGCTGAATGTAAACTTAACTGGTACAAAAAATAGGTTAAAATCCAGGTCCAGCTGCCTGCAGCATTTAACCAGCCGCAGATGATGTGGGAGTCTTTATTGCAGAAAACGTGACCACACACACTGTAGTGTGGGGAGAGGAGATAGTCGGACCAGAGAAGTTTCCCGACTGAGCTGAACTTCTAGGGTAAACTCTAATACGACTCATACACTGGATGGGTATGCACTATAGTGGCAAACATATTGGGTCACAGCACCAAATAGATGAATTCTGGCGTTCCAAACACTTCCATGGCTGGATTTGTAAGTTTGGTGTGGAGAAACTTGACTGGCCTGCACAGAGTCCTGACCTCGACCTTCTTGAAAACCTTTGGGATGAATTAGAGTGGAGGCTACTGTTCTGGTTTTCTCATCTTACTATGAACACACTCCTAAACCTTGAGGAAGATTTTTACGGAATATTCAAAGTTGCTACTGCTGGCAACTGTGGGTCCATCAACAAACTGACCTCATAGTTTGAGAAAAGGATGTCATTAAAGGGGGAGAGCTGTGTGCAGTGAGGCATGCCACCAGCAGCTTCAGTAATGGCAGAAGTTTTACAAATTAATAATTTTTTGTCAAATTAATATGTAAAATGTAGTTTAAAAGATGTTTTTAAGCGAGAAAGTAGACCTCAAAACTTCATCTATGCAGTCAGTTCATCAAGAATGAGCCTACATTTAAATGTTTTTTCTGAGTTTTCGGAGCAGCGGATCTGGCTTACAGGCTGGTTGGGCTGCTATTAGCTAAGCTAAGTTAACTGGGCAGTTGGACTGGGACTTCCCCACTAACCACTGCTTGATCTTGGCTGGCACAGTGGGATTTCCCACTAACCGTTATCTGTCTGTGGTGGCTGAAAGTGAATATAAAGCACTCATATTGGCCGGAAATTTGTTACATTTTCAGTTAGTTACTGTTGGCATTAATTATAAACTTTTTCACCACAGTTTTGTAAGACAAATATTTTAATTTAGTGCTGATGATCAGAGCACTTTAAAATTTCCATGTACATAAAAATACACATTTCCCTAAGACTGTCTTTTTATGTAAACCTGATTTAGTGGAGTGTGAAATCTTTAATATTTTCATTTTTCATAGTTTTGTGCAGATAGCTCTGCAGGAGGAGGGACAACAGTTCCAGCTCTGATCCTCTTCATGTCCTGCCATCGTCTGCTCCACTGTCTAACCATCTTTTACTTTATATAAATATTTGCTAATGATTAGACAGTCAATTCCCTGTAATTCTGGACTGATTATCCGTTTTTTTCTTCTTATAATTACAATGTTTTGTAAAAATGTACTGTATTTATTTGAGTTTACCTGATAATAAAATAAAAATAAGTGTGTTAATCAGTGTTTAGTAGTTATTTTAAATGAATCATGCAGATGTAAAGCAACAACTCAGGCCAGATCCAGGTCGGTAAAAAATTTCATGCAAAACAATGATTTAAACTTTTCCTGCTTATGGATTTATAAGCTTTTGAACGGAGTAAAGGAGTAATGCCATCTGCTGGAATGAAAGTGCATTGCAGTGTTTTTGACAACTGCTCCATACTGTCATCAGGCTGATTTAATGTAATGGCGCGCAGCAATGAAAAAAGAATGTGGGAGATTCCCTGGGATTCCTATTACCCAGGTAAAGCAAATCCTGGGGCTTTAAATTCTGGGCCTTTCAGTGGAAAACGAGCTATAGAACAACCTATAACTATAAAACAACTCCAAAGTAATGAAAAAACATTTTGTTGACAAATGTCAGCAAACTCATTTAGGCAAAAAAATCCTGAACACTGGCTATTTTCAAGTGGTTTTATTGTTGTATATTCCATTTATCCATCTATTGTCTATCGCCGCTTAACCTTTTATTAATTGACAAAACCATATCAAATATACATGCAATATATGTCACTTTTTGACAGATGAAAAAGCTGAAGCAACACGTTGTCCTGTAATCTTTCTCAGTAGCCATTTTCTCTGACTTTATCCGTCTCTGTAGGCTCAGCTTCTTATATCATGCCATCATTTCTAAGGCTGAGCCATTATACATGTCTTCTAGCTCCAACACCAACTCTAATCATCACTACTCCAGTTTGTTTCCCGATAAAAAGCAGCAATTTGAACGAAGCATTCTACATGTAAATATTTCACCCTCATTTGTCCTAATTCTCTTCAATGGTCAGAAGAGAGTAGAGGTTGTTAGGATCGTCAGAGGCTGCAGCAGATGAAGAATGACTTCTCACAGTGCTGTAGGTCACTGTATCAGGATCACCATGAACCTGGAAACAAAGGAATATTTCAGCTTTATCAGGATAATAAAGCAGAGGGCAGTTACCCAAACATTTAAATTTGCTTCTTTTTTTTGAAGCATCCATTTCCTTCGCTAATGGTTTTGCTGTTGCTCATGGTTCAAGTATGAAAAAAACTAATTGCATTGGAATTCAGAAATAGATGTTACACTTGGCCCTGTCTCCATCTGCTATCCTGTCTCTCTTCTAGACAAAGCAGTTGGCTAAGCTGTTGTTGCGATGTTTTTTATGTGATCTCTTTCCTTCTATAGACTTTAAAGCTCAGAGCATATCTCTTTAGCTGTGTTTCTTTGATCCAATCTGAATAATACACTAAACTTATTTAATAAGAATAATAATATTTGAAGGATTCTTGAATCCTTCAAATATTATATAAGAATCATTCATGAGGACAAGTATATCGAGGGACGTGACGTCGCCCGGTACGGCGGAGCCGGGGTCCCACCCTGGAGCCAGGCCTGGGGTCGGGACTCGTTGGAGAGCACCTGGTGGCCGGGTTGCTCCTCGCGGGACCCCGGCCGGGCCAAGCCCGAACGAGAGACGCGAGGCCATCCCCCAGTGGCCCACCCTGCAGGGGGAACCGTGAGGGACCGGTGCAAAGGGGTTGGGTGGCGGAAAAGGTGGAGACCTCAGCGGCCTGACCCCATGCTTAGGCTGGCTCTAGGGACGTGGAATGTTACCTCGCTGGGGGGGGAAGGGGCCTGAGCTTGTGCGGGAGGTCGAGAGATATCGACTAGAAATAGTCGGGGCCGCCTCCACGCACAGCGTGGGCTCTGGAACCCATCTCCTTGAGAGGTGCTGGAGTCTCTTCTACTCTGGAGTGGCCCAAGGGGAGAGGGGGGGGGGGGGGGGGGGCTGGGGTGGGTTTGCTTTTGCCCCCCAGCTCAGCCGTCTTGTTTTGGGGTTTACCCTTGTGGATGAGAGGGTCGCATCCCTGCGCCTTCGGGTCGGGGATAGGTCTCTGACTGTCGTTTCGGCCTACGGGCCGAGCGGTAGTGCGGAGTACCCGGCCTTCTTGGTGTCCCTGTCGGGGGTGCTGGATAGTGCCCCTCCCGGGGACTCTATTATTCTGCTGGGGGACTTCAACGGCCACGTGGGAAACGACAGTGACACCAGGAGAGGCGTGATCGGGAGGAATGGCCTCCCGATCTGAATCCGAGTGGTGTTTTGTTATTGGGCTTCTGTGCTAGTCCCCGATTGTCCATAATGAAAACCCATGTTTTAAGCATAAGGGTGTCCATCAGTGCACTTGGCCCAGGACACCCTAGGCAGGAGGTCAATGATCGACTTTGGGTTTTCGTATCATCAGACCTTCGGCCGCATGTTTTGGACACTCGGGTGAGAGAGAGGGGCTGAGCTGTCCACTGATCACCACCTGGTGATGAGTTGGATCTGCTGGAGGAGGAGAGACCGGACAGACTTGGCAGGGCCCAAACGCATAGTGAGGGTCTGCTGGGAACGCCTGGCGGAGCCCTCGCCAGGGATGTATTCAACCCCCCACCTTCCGGGAGAGCTTTGAACCACATTCCGGGGGATGTTGGAGACATAGAGTCCGAGTGGACCATGTTCTCCGCATCTATTGTCGATGCTGCTGCCCGTAGCTGCGGCCGTAAGGTCTGTGGTGCTTGTTGCGGCGGCAATCCCAGAACCCGGTGGTGGACACCGGCAGTAAGGGATGCTGTCAAGCTGAAGAAGGAGTCCTATCGGCTGTGGTTGGCTTGCCAACCTCCAGAGCCCACGCTGTGCGTGGAGGCGAGCCCGACTATTTCTAGTCAATATCTCTCGACCTCCCGCACCTGTGGCTTGTGGGACTCCTGAGGCAGCTGACGGGTACCGTGAGGCCAAGCGTGCTGCGGCCCGAGCTGTGGCAGAGGCAAAAACTCGGGCCTGGGAGGTGTTCGGTGAGGCCATGGAGAAGGACTACCGGCCGGCCTCGAAGCGATTCTGGCAAACCGTCCGGCGCCTCAGGAGGGGGAAGCAGTGCTTCGTCAACACTGTTTATAGTGGGGGTGGGAGGCTGCTGACCTCGACTGGGGACATTATCGGGCGGTGGAAGGAGTACTTCGAGGATCTCCTCAATCCTGCCATCACACATTCCCTGGTGGAAACAGAGGCTGGGGACTCGGGGTTGGACTCTTTCATCACCCAGGCTGAAGTCACCGAGGTGGTTAAAAAGCTCCGCGGTGGCAAGGCTTCGGGGTGGATGAGATCCGCCCTGAGTACCTCAAATCTCTGTATGTTGTGGGGCTGTCATGGTTGACACGCCTCTTCAACATTGCATGGCGGTCGGGGACAGTGCCTCTGGACTGGCAGACCGGAGTGGTGGTCCCCCTTCTTAAGAAGGGTGACCGGAGGGTGTGTTCCAACTACAGGGGGATCACACTCCTCAGCCTCCCTGGTAAGGCCTACGCCAGGGTATTGGAGAGGAGAGTCCGGCCGATTGTCGAACCTCGGCTTCAGGAGGAGCAGTGTGGTTTTCGTCCCGGCCGTGGAACACTGGACCAGCTCTATATTCTCTACAGGGTACTCGAGGGCTCATGGGAGTTTGCCCAACCAGTTCACATGTGTTTTGTGGACCTGGAGAAGGCATTCGACTGTGTCCTTCGTGATGCCTTTTGTGGGGGTGCTCCGGGAGTATGAATCGGGGGCCCTTTTTAGGGGGCATTCGGTCCTTGTACGAGCGGAGCAGGAGTTTGGTCCGCATTGCCGGCACTAAGTCGGACCTGTTCCCGGTGCATGTTGGACTCCGGCAGGGCTGCCCTTTGTCACCGGTCCTGTTCATAACTTTTATGGAGAGGATTTCTAGACGCAGCCAAGGGCCGGAGGGGGTCAGGTATGGGGACCAGTGGATTTCGTCTCTTCTTTTTGCAGATGACGTGGTCCTGCTGGCCCCCTCTAGCCAAGACCTACAGCATGCGCTGGGGCAGTTCGCAGCCGAGTGTGAAGCGGCTGGGATGAAGATCAGCTCCTCCAAGTCAGAGGCCATGGTACTTAACCGAAAAAGGGTGGCTTGTCCTCTTCAGGTTGGAGGGGAGTTCCTGCCTCAAGTGGAGGAGTTCCGCCTTGGGCTCCCCCCGGAGGAGCTGGAGGAGGTGTCTGGGGAGAGGGACGTCTGGGTGTCTCTGCTCAGTCTGCTGCCCCCATGACCCGGTCCCGGGTAAAGCGGAAGACGACGAGTACGAGTACTTATTAAATAATGCTGGTGTCATAGTCTCACCCCAAACCTGACCCTAAACCCCAAGTCTGTAAGTGTATCAACCTTATGCTCTTTTTTACATCATAGGTCTGATACAATTACTATAACTTTTAGTGTCATTTTATGTTTTTGTGTAGATAAAACTAAACAAAAACACATTTTTAGCAATTTTCTGTTATAGAAAGAAATGTTTAAAGACAGCATGTATTTCACTTTGGAAGAACTGTATTTACATGTAGACCATGCCCTAATCTGCTCATTCTAGTAAATGAAGCCAAAGCCAAACAATGGTCTAAAGCCGATATCAAACATCAAATTGTCAGATTTGTCTGATCATTTTAATCCAACCATTGTGCTTTCTATATACAAGATCCAGTCCTGAAGATAACAAGTACAAGAGGGAAACCCAAACTTTCCTCTGCCCAGCGATGCAAGGTTTCCAAAGCATTCCCAGGCCAGAATGAACATGTAGTCCCTCTAGAAAATGATGTGCCCTCCAGGGATTTCCTGCCAGTGGGACGTATTTGAAAATAAAATTTCAGATACATCCCATCCAACAATCAATGCAGAGGAGCTGTGGCTCCTCTCTGAGCTTCTGAGTCTATGTCTAAGGCTGATCCTAATCACCCTACAGGGGAAAGTCATTTCTTCTGCTTGTATCCAGAATCTAATTCTTTTGGTTATGATCACCGTCTAATGGGCATAGTTGAGAATTAAAATGGACCAGTAGTTGAGAGCTTCACCTTTTAACGCTCTTTCCTTCCCTGAAGCAATTCCTGCATTACCAGATCCAAAGCCCCTATCTGTCCATCCATCCCCTGCTGTAATACTGCCATCACACACAAACAAGTCGCCAAGATACTGAAACTTCTCTACTTGAGGCAGAGATTGATCCCCAACCCGGAGCAACCAATTCACAGTTTTTCTATTTATCTTGATGCCTTTTATTCATATTAGCTAGATTTTATGATAATATTTTCCCAATTTGAACCCCTCAATTGAATTCATTCAGGATGTGTTTTTACAACTATATGAAGAGCAATACTCCCTCTTCTGACAACTTTTTCACTGATAAATGCTACAAAAACAATCACAGGTCTTACCAAAACTTCACGGTTTTTGTTCCTGGGGTGTCGGATGGAGGCGTAGGAAACACCATCATCTACATCCAGATCATCCTAACCAAGAAAACAACGTAATGACAAAAACATTAATTTATAGCTATAGGTATTCCAAATTCTCACATTTCTTCACTCAGTAACAACTTCCTAATCTTTTTTTTTTTTTTTCTTTTTTTTTTCTGCGCAAGTGCACCCCCACCTGCCCCCCAAAAACAAAGCCCCCCGTGAAAGAACCCCCACGAAAAGAAGATCCGCAGCATCCAGGCCCCAGAACATGCCTGACACCCATACCCCTGCCAGAAGCAGCCCCGCAAGGAGGACCACCCCGAGGCCCACAAAAGGCAAGAGAGCCCACAGAGCCAAAACCAAAACCTATCTGAAGGCCAAGAACTGGTCCACCCGGAAGCAACCCGGCCCGCCACATCACGGGAACCATGAGACCCCTCCCGAACCTCCTCCCCCAGACAGAAAAGGGACCGGCACATCAGAAACCGGAACCAAAAAACAAGGAAACCAGAAATCAAAGCTGGAACCACCCCCAGGACCAAACAACGCCGACACCCACCAAGGCCAACCTACAACCCACCCAACATTAAAAACAACTCCCAAGAGCACGTAAAGAAGTTGGACACCCAAAGGGTTGAACCCGCCCCACCCCCTCCCGCAGATCCTCCGCCCCACCACCAGAATGTGCTCCTTGAAGGAAAAGAGCACCCCACGAGATGGGACCTACCCGCCAGTTTCGGAGGCCCTTATGCCCGCCGATGCACCAAAGGCCCCCAACCCAAAGGGCCGGGCCCGGGTATGCACCACCCAAAAACCCCCGGGCGACATACCCGCCAGGACCCAAGACCCACAAGGCCCAGCCAGACCCCTGCCCAGGGGGCGACACGCCCTGGGAACACCGAGCCCCCAAGCCCACCCCAGACCCACCCGGGGAGGAGCACGACCACCGGGCCAGGGGAACCTATGTCCGTCGGCGCAGGCACCCCGAGAGCACCGCATGCAGCTACCAGATGTCTCCCCCGAGAGACACCAAAACCCCACCCCGGCCGGGACCACAGCCCCCAGCGCCAGACCCCCCAGCGATCCCCTCCCAACTTCCTAATCTTTGACTTCTGCAACGAAAAATGTCCATTTCTTTCTTTAAAATGTTGACTTATACAGCTGTAAAGAGGATTTGTTGAACATTTTAGAGGGCACCTTTATGTGCCATCTTGTAACGTGTTTTATCTCATTGAGTTTTATTTTAAATAACTACAGGTTCTATAGGAATTGATCCTCCTGGAATGTAACACTTTCTTAAAGAGGAAAGATTCTTATGGTTTCACTCACAGTGTTCTCATTTCTCTGTGTTTTGTTTCCTAAGAGAAGAAATTTATGAAGAGTCAGCAGTTTTACAGACTAACTGAAAATGCTCAAACATCTGTTTATACAAATTAAAACATAATCATTCTCACGTTTAGATCTCCATCGGATGACCACCACAGCAAATATTAACACAGTGATTAATCCCACACCTACAGAAACGTATGGAATGCCTAAAAAAAAAAAACAATACGTAAATAGGAGCTCATTCTGGTGACCATAATGAACAACAATTTAAAAAAAGCATATGTACATAACATTGATGAATAACTTTAAAATCAGTTCACTGTTATTATTAATACCTCAACTTTTTTGAAGTATTATCATTTTGTTCTGCAGTCATAACCAGTTTAGAGCATTCTGTCAAGATCCTGAATAGGAAAAGAACCCGAAATGCTGATGGACATGCTTTGTTACAAAATGCACTCGGAAGGTATATGAAAATATATTAAGTAATAAAACTACATAAAGAACCAGTGTCCTGCATAAAGATCTAGATAAAAGCCTGAGGACAACATTGCCTTCATAAATGGATGAAACATTCTTACTTCCTGATGTGGTCTTAACTGGGTTTCTGTTTGTAGTTATCGTTGTTGGTTTATGTGTTGCTGCTGTTGCTCCTAAAGACAAAACAAAGCCATTTAACTCAAATACTGTTTTCAGGTAAAATAACCCAATAAATGAATACTTTAGGTCATTTTTCTAATCTTAAAAATACAGAGATGAGTGAATTATATAAAAAAAAAATCATCTGGTTCAAGAACAGAGACATTCGATTTTCTCACCTGGGGACTGATGACAGAAGGAAAATATCTGTCCTTTTTTATCACCAGATTGGGTAGCTTTACACTGAAATAACTTATCCACTGATGATTTATCAAGCACAGGCTCCAGAAAAGTCACACTAGCAGAGCAGTCGGTCTCTGAGGTTTTCAGTTCCTTCTTCACTTTCTGTTTTTTGAAGAGCCACTCCACTTTGTGTTTACAGGAGCCAAACTTTATAACAGAGCAGCTTAATGTGATCATTTTATTCTCCTCATGTTTAGTCACTGTGGAAAAAATGTTCACAGAAGAGTTACCTCCATTGTTTTGTTCATATATATGGTGAAGTGTTATTTTTTTTAAAAATACATTAAATTACTTATATAAAAACTCACTGGTAATAACAGACAGTTCAGTCACAGACATATGAACCAGACTTTCTGAACCTTTTTTATAATGTTGACATTCATAATTTCCAACATCCTCAGCTGTGATGTTCTTTATAACTAGGGAACAGTTAGGAGTAACACTGTGTCTGGTTCTGGTATCTCCATCAATCTGTCCATATGTAACCAGGGCTACCAGCTCTTTGTTTTTGGACCCACTGAAGACCCATGTTGTACCGTTACAGTTGTGTTGCACATCCATCACATTTTGACAAGACAACGTGACTTCATCTCCAGCTCTTTTTAAAACAGATGTGATACCTGCAATTACTGTTGAAAAGATAAAAGAAATGAAAAGTAAGATATATCTCACAGCCAGAATGTGCCTAATATTTGAGCAACAGCCGTGGGACATGCAGCGATGTATGGCTGTCTAATTTATTGTGCATTAAGGTCTGTAAGTATGTCCTTTAAGTCGGCAAGGTAGATCAAAAGGTTATACATTTTTGTTTCAGAGCTCTTCAGATATATTTTTATTCTCTTACCTGTAACCTGAAGCTCCAGAACCAGAAATAAAAACACTTTAATCCATCCGGGTTCAGCCATTGTGCATCTGTGAGTGAGAGCTGAGCTGTAGCATCTACTTCTTGAGGCTCACCACTTCCTTATATTGACTGGAAGTTTTTTTTTATTATTAATATAAAAAGCTAACAAAAAATAGAGGAGCAGATTTCATTGAAAGTATAAATTTTTATGAACAATTATCCGACTTTTACTGACGTAGGATTTAAATATCGCTTAGATTACTAAATACTAAAAGTATTTCCAAAAATGTTAAAAAAGGATACTTTTTGGATGCAAAATCTTTTAAATGAAACATTCCTGATACCATAAAACTGCTAAATTGTAGCATGTCTTGATCAGCAGTACAAAATAATATATCAGTAAAAGTAATAAGTTTGATTTCTGTTAAAGAAAAGAGGAAGTGGAGGTGATGAGTATTTAGTTAGACAAAAACCAGAGGGAACACTGTTCTTTTCTTTAGTTTGTGTTAAGTATAAAGAAAATTTCATTTGAAGAAAAGTGAAAGACAGACTCAAAATCATGTTCAAACTGGCAGTCCTCTTCTGGTTTAATTTTACTGATCTTTGAGCTCCTGTCTCCTTTTGGATGTCCGAGTTTTTCTTTTCTGTGAACTGAAAATGTGGTTAGTGATGAAACAAATAAAGTAGGGAATACTTAATAATTGGGTTACACCTTTCATTTGGTAGCGTTTATTAGCAATACAGAAATTGTTTCTGCTGCTAAAGAGAGACACATTCTGATCAACATCCTGCCAAAAGGCCATGAACGGCTTAGGTCGCATATGACTAATCTAAGACCTTATTTCTTATCGCACCTCTCAAATGTATTTTTGGTTACTGAACATGAAGTGTGGGAGGAAGTGGGTAAATATGCGCAGACTGTTAGTTCAGATGAATACATTAGATGCAGCACATTTCTTTTCATTCGCTTAAGTTAATTAAAAACAGGATTTGTCTTGAAATTATAGACAACATGATCTAAACAGCATCTAAACATGTTAATAAGTTATGTTGACTAGTCAGAGAGTTGTTCTTATTAATGTCTTTTATCAGTAAACAGGAAGTGCTTGATAAGATCGTGGCAAACAGCAGCTGTGCTTTTTCGATTTTATTCCATAGTAATAAAACAAACACAGGAAGTTAACACCCATTATTTTAGTGTTTCTTAAAGATACAGCAGGAAATAACATCCACATAGAAACACGTGAATTTTAAAAATGTTCATTTATCAATTACGTTTCTCCAGACAAAGGGCTTGAAATAAATGATTCCAATTAGTGAGTACTAGAATAGCAGTATCATCTGCAAATTTGATGATCAGGTTTCCTCGTGTGGATTTTTAGTTTTGTGTTAACAGTGTGAACGGCAATGGCTCGAGCCAACAGCCCTGAGGCGACTCAGCTTTTTTCCCACTCATACTTGACTCAGGCCTTCTTTTCAGAATCTACACACAAGTATTTGTGATCAGGCCAAGCAGGAGAAGAATCTCTATTAAGGTAGTTGGTTTTTTTCTATATATAAATAGCTGTAATTGCTTCCAATACTGGACTATCCTGGATAACTTGTTTTTTGTTTCTTAAAATTTTCTCATCTGCAGGTGGTAAAAATATTATTTCAAAACAAAGTCTTGCTTAATATGGCTATACAAATGAGTAGACCTAGAATATCATGACAGATTTTGTTAGTTTTTTTTTCTTTATTGTGGAAACCATGAATGATTTGACACCATCTAGTGGCCGTTAGATGTATTCCACTTAAGGCCACATCATCAGCATCAACGTTTGCCTTCGTGAAACAAATGGGGAGGTTTTTGCTAAACTGGTGACATGGTAAGTTTCTATTTCCCCCAAAAACATCGGTCATTTTTCTTTGCTTTTCGTTTTTGTGTAAGTTTCCTTTGTATTTTTTGAATGCAAGGCTTGTTTTTAGTGATGCTCCTTGGTGATTTTTGGTTGTAGCCAGACTTCATGTACACAGCAGCTGCAGTAACAAACGCCAGCACTGCCAGCCTGGCGTGGGTGTGAATGGGTTGAGGCCTTGGTATATGGCCAGCCATTTCCAAATTCTAGTTTGCCCTGATTATTCACTCTTATCAGAGTGTGTCAAGTTAGTTTGGTCTGCCAGCTTAAAATGTGTATTATAAACTAGTCAGGTGGGACATATCTGCACAGCTCATCTTTTAACTGGCAATTTTTTTGTAGTCTGATGTCTAAAGAAGTAATTATATATTATATATTAAAGGTGTAACTATGTACAGATCAAGCCATATGAAGCCAAAATATATATAAATATATATTATATATTTAATGGTCAGCTGTCTTGTATATTTAAAGCTACAGTTATTAAATCCACTAACAATCTACAAAAACCTATTCAGTCTGACGTACCCAGCTTTACATTTGCGTTGGACACTGAAAACAAATCCATTCATCTGATCACACCCACAGTTCTTTGGGCTTGTCAGAAACCCTCTGAGACTCATTTCATAGACAAGAAAATCCTCTGATATGTCAACATGAATGACAGTTTTTTTGGGTAAAAGGTTAAAGGTTGTTTATGTTGTGCAATCAGGACGCTTAGATTAGTTAATATTTAATTAAATAACCATTTGGTCTGTCAAGTGCTGTCCTGGGAATACCAGCCCAGTATGTTGGTGGTATTAGGACAGTAGATGGAAGAGTGATTCGAGCACTGGCATTATTGAACAGCAAACATACATATGGAATAAATTCACAACAACTTCTTAAAATATAAGAATTTATTAACCAAATAAAACTATTGAACTCTGAGTTAAACAGGTTTCAGTTAAACTATACCAGAGATAAGAATACACCCTTTTAACAAACTTTTGACAGGTGAACTTGTGAAATGAAGAGGGGTCATGGGGTCATGTGGGCGGGGAGGTCATGGGTCAATGGGGTGTAGCCAAGGGGCGTAACCATGCATGCTGATTGGTTATCGTCATTAGGGGCGAGACATTAAATGAGCCAATTATAATACAGGGGTGTGTTTAAGGGTGTTATGGGGAAGGCCTTAAATGAACCAATTAAAACACGGGGGGTGTGTATGATATTAATAAAACGTATGGTCCAATTACTGAATTACATATTCATTTTTAACTTGTTTATGTGGACTGCCCCTAGATGTTGAAAGGATTGCACTTAAGGTGTATAACTCACTTGCTTCTGACATGGGAAGCTGCCTGTATAAATACCCCTTAATCCCAAGACAACAATTTCATTTTAGAAGCATGTACTACCAGTGAGAAACCAGTGACCTTTGACATGCAGCAGGCCACTTTGACATAGACCAGGCCCTCACCTGTTCATGAACCTCTGTCTTGACACTTTTGATGGGTAGGGAGAGCTTAAATCACTTTAATCACTTTATTGCCTGTGACACACACACACACACACACACTTATCTATTAAACTCATAGAGCTGACAGGAAAGTCGCAAATATTACCGAACTTCAGGAGAGTTGAATGCAGCGGTGTTAACACGCAGTATGCTGCTTGTAAAACATTCTTGATGCGTGTATAGGAGGTCATGTCAGAATTTGAATCAGGTGTGCTGGAGCAGACACACATCTAAAACTTGCAGGGAAGGGGTCCCTGAGGACCAGGGCTGTGAACCATTGAGGTACAGTTTCTAAATTGTGAAGGTAATGCCTTTTTGGCCCCTTTTTGTCCCCCTGTACAGTTCTCTTGCTAGGTGCATTTTTCTTTGTTTGAGCAATTTGAAACATAAAAGTAACGTCATTGTCAAAGGAAACAATCACTTAATAAAATGAGAAAATACAACATTTACATTTTTTATTCAGCTAAGATAGGCATGGTCTGTTTCCTTGTTTGATATTTGATATTTCTGATTTATCAGAAATATTAGCTTCATCTAAACCTTCAACTTGTATGTTAGACCCAATCCCAACCAAATTATTTAAGGAAGTGTTCCTCTGATACCAGCCCCATTTTAGATATGATTAAATTATCTTTAGTAAATGGATATGGTACCACAGGCTTTTAAGGTAGCTGTAATTAAAAACCTTTACTTAAGAAACCTTCGCTTGATCGAGATCGACTTGAAAAAATTACAGACCGATACCAATCTTTCCCTTCTTATCTAAAATTTTGAGAAAATAGTGCTAATCAAATATGTGGAGCATTTACACAGCAATGACCCGTTTGAAGAGTTTCAGTCAGGTTTCAGAGCTCATCATAGCACTGAAACAGCTCTGCGAAAGTCACTAATGATATTTTATTGCCTCAGATAATGGACTTGTGTCTGTACTGGTTCTGTTAGATCTCAGTGCTGCATTTGATACAGTCGTTTCATAAATTCTCTTAAAAAGGCTGGAACATGCTGTAGGGATCAGGGGAACAGCGCTAGGCTGGTTTAAATCTTATCTGTCTGACAGATTCCAGTTTGTTCATGTAAATGATAAATCATCTTTAAACTCCAGGGTTAATTGTGGAGTACCACAGGGTTCAGTACTTGGGCCAATTCTCTTTACTATATATATATATGCTTCCAATAAGTAAAATTATCAGGCAGCATAAGATAAATTTTCACTGTTACGCTGATGACACTCAGCTTTACTTATCCATAAAGCCCAACCAGTTAGATAGACTAAAAGCATGTCTTGAAGACATAAAATTTGGATGACTTTAAATTTTCTGCTTCTAAATTCAAACAAGACAGAAGTTGTCGTCTTTGGACCGGAGTCTTTAAAAAAGAAACTGCTTAGTCAATCACTTAACCTGGATGGCATTAAATTGACCTCCGATACTAAAGTAAAAAACCTTGGTGTTATTTTTGACCAGGACATGTCATTTAAATCCCATATTTAAAAAGGTTTCCCAGGATTTCCTTTTTCATCTCCGGAACATTGCCAAAATTAGAAATATCCTGTCCAGGGTTGAGCTGAAAAACTAGTCCATGCATTTGTTACTTTAAGGCTGGACTATTGTAATTCTTTACTATCAGGATGTCCACAAAATGCAGTTAAACGTCTTCAGCTGATTCCAAATGCGCAGCAAAGAGTTCTGATGAAAATTTAAAAGAGAGATCATATTTCCCCTATTTTAGCTTCCCTTCATTGGCTCCCTGTTAAATCCCGAATAGAATTTAAAAATTTTCCTTTCCCCACATATAAAGCCCTTAATGATTTAGCTCCATCATACATCGAGTTCTGATTGTTCCATACGTTCCTAACAGAGCACTTCGTTCTCAGACTGCAGGTTATGGTGGTTCTAGAGTCTCTAGAAGTAGAATGGGAGGCAGATCCTTTAGTTATCAGGCTCCTCTCCTGTGGAACCAGCTCCAGACACCCTGTCTACTTTTAAGGCTAAGCTTAAAATGTTCCTTTTTGATAAAGCTTATAGTTAGAGTGGCTTAGGTTATCCTGAGCTATTTTCCATATTTTACCTCCGTCTTCTTCTCCCCTTGTTGGATGGAGTAAGGGGGAGTCAGGTTTAGCCTAAACCGGCTCAGTTATGGTTGAGGTGCAAAACACACCCTCCATTTCTGCTACCTGTATGACCCCTTCTCTTTTCCAATGGTTATGGTCAATCTGACAGAGAGAGGTATCCCAATCGTTGTGGTTTTTAGTATAACAATGGCCATCCGTGGGCTCTAGATGGACAAACTGTCTACTTTTAAGGCTAGGCTTAAAACTTTCGTTTTTGATAAAGCTTATAGTTAGAGTGCTTAGGTTATCCTGACTATCTCTGTAGTTATGTTGCTATAGGCTTAGGCTGCTGGAGACATAATGACCACTTTCACCCTCTTCGTAAATTTCTCACACTACTCTTCAATTTTGTATTATTTGCTGTTATTTCAGCTTTTAACTTTGTTCTTCCCCTTTCTCTTCCTAGAAGCTACACCTGGCCTGAAATCTGTGTCTACCTGTAACCCTTTCTGGAAAAGGGGAATCCCCCAAGCTTCTGCTGGCAACAACTTAATTTCTCACCCTTACCGATGATCCACACGGCCCTGGGCTTTCAGTGTTTAACCCTTTTCTCTCTCTAGACCCTAGCTACTGACTGAGCTTTTACTGTGACTAACTCTCTGTGCTCTCTTCAGACTCTAAACTTGAAAACTGGCTCAGAGTTTATCTGTTCTTTCTTTCTAGGTGAAAACGACTAAAGGGAGCTACATCCATTAACATTTACCTTTTCCTTCCATAGAAGTACCCTAGATCAGTGCTTCTTTGTTCTCTTTGTTCTCTGCTCTTTCTCTCTAACCCCCAGTCGTCGGGGCGAGGGGCCGCTCCCACTGAGCCGGTTCTTCGGAGGTTTCTTCCTTTTAAAAAGGGAGTTTTTCCTCTCCACTGTCGCTACTGATGCTCAGTAGAGGGATTGCTCAAAGTAAACGCCAGTGACTGTCCAATGTCTCACATGTCATCTGGGGGAGTGAATGCTGAAGTCATGACGGATCAATCTGCTGGGTTTCCTAGATAAAAAACTTTTTTTCTTTTGAAAAATAACAGGATCTGACTGCACTTTTAAATGATTAAGTTTAAAATTGGGAAATTTTGTACCGATTTTTTGTGAAGTGCCCTGGCCCATGTGTTGTGAATTGGGCGTATAAAAATAAACTAAAAACTGAATTTTTCTTCATTATTATTCTTTTATTTAACTGGCTTTACTACAGCAAAAAAAGGGGCCCAAATGGCCCTTTAAAAAAAAATTTCCAAAAGACAAATAAAGAAACAAAATTGGAGTGGCACAGGGGTGGGTCGTTCTAAGGGGGCAGGATGGGAGTGGGATCAATTTTTCCAAAAGGGGGGGGGGGCAATTTTTTTTTTTTTGCTGGCCCGGGGTTTGGGGGGGACAAGACTTTTTTCTTGTGGGAGCGGGATGGGGCGGAGAGAAAATCCCCCCCCGTGTCACCCTCTAGGTGGAACTGAAAAGAGGAAGAGGTTCAGTTGAACGGATTCAGTTGGGGAATAAAAGTTTTTTTTTTTTTTTTTTATTTTTTTTCTAAACCCTTGATAACTTTTGCTCTAAGTTTAAAAAAAAATTTTTTAGCAAAGTTAAAAGGGAACAAAATTTTATTCCCTTTTCCCTAAATGGAGTCTCTCATTATTCCAAAAACTCATCTTCCCTAGAGTCGTTATAACTTGGAAAAAGTATCGACGGTTTTTAAGTTTTCTGTTAAAGTTTTAACTTGGAAAAGGGTTAGGGGTTTGAATTTTAGGGTTTTTTAATTACATTTTTTCTTCCTCTTTTTCCGCTTTTTCCCCCCACTTTTACAAGTGGTTGGGGCAGATTGTCAGTATCGTCATTTTATGCAAAAATGGAAGGGCTGCTCATTCTATTGTGGTATGGGGCCAATCTTTATTTTCTTTTAATCTTTATATTTTTTTAAATGATTTAAACGGTCATATATTCAGAAAAAAGGGGCCTCTGGAAACAAAAGGAAATTACAAATTTTTCAGGTTACACGGTTCATTTTATTAGGATTTCATGTGACAGGCCAGCATTATTCAGTATACCTTTTTAAAATAAAAGGCTGCTGATTTTTTTTTTTTTAATGTATTAACGCCTGGGAAAAAATAAAATTGAAAAAACCCTTAAACACCCCCCTCATTTTATTGGTGCTGAGCCCCATACAGTTTCTGATATACCATATTGGTCCCTTGTTTTATTTACATCATACACACCCCCTGTGTTTTATTTGGTTCATTTAAGGCCTTCCCCATAACACCCTTAAACACACCCCTATATTATAATTGGCTCATTTAATGTCTCGCCCCTAATGACGATAACCAATCAGCATGCATGGTTACGCCCCTCGGCTACACCCCGTTGACCCATGACCTCCCCGCCCACATGACCCCATGACCCCTCTTCAGTTCACAAGTTCACCTGTCAAAAGTTTGACAAAAGGGTGTATTGTTATCTCTTATACCAGGCTAGAACAATTCAACTAAAACTACCAAGCAAAATCAAGGAATAAAGAAAAATAATGAACTATGTACAACAAATAAGGTAAAAAACAAAAATGGTTGAAAACCAGAATCAATAAACTGAAGTAATATTACCATTCAGTGTTATCAGATGAGTTTCAGAACTTGTTTTAAAACACAAAGGTTCAAATGCATCCAGTGCAGTCAAACATGTTCTAGGGTAGGAATTAAAGACTATTTTTAGAGTCTAATATTTCCATCGCTTCAAAACTGACATCAAGTTTCCATTTTCCAACTAGTCAGATCAGCTGTGCTTCAAAGATATAGAGAATTCAGCTGGAGGCTTTATTGCTGTGACTGATCAGTCTTAGTTACCAGTAAGATTCAGTGATGTGCAACAAGATCTGGGGCAGTGGCAGATTGATGGTTGATTAAGGCTTTGTTGAAGCTTCAACACTGGATGAAAAAAAACGTTAGAGACTTCAATGACAGTGCTCAAGCAGGACATCTAGTGGTCAACAACATGAAGTGCAATCAAGATGTGTTTGTCCATCATCTCCCACTAATATGCATGTTTTCAGTACTAACTGTACCGCTATATACATATCAGCTTTTTGTATGATTTGAAACATGCTACATTGAATAGATGTTTTACACAGAATTGGTGCAAATACACAAATTCTGAATTTATGCGAAGTATGTTTTTGTGTTCACTCATAAAAAGTTTCATGAGAGTGTTGATGAAGAGCTAATTAATGCCATTAAACAGGGATATCCTCCTCTGTGACACTTCGTTCATGCTGAACGATTCACCGGACAAACCAAAGCAATTAGAGGGTTTTTGACATCCCAAGCAGTTGAGTGCTTCAGTTGATGCTTAAGTGCTTCAAACATCAGCACTGCAGTGGCAAAACCCTTGAGCTGGGTCCATTTGCTTCATAGGTTATCAGAAAATCTGACATATAAACACATTTGACTTTAGCTTACTGAGCTCAGGTCAAATTGACATGAGGTCGTTGTTACGTTTTTGTCATTTTAAAGATGAGTCTGAATACAACTTATATCCGATACATGTCCCAAATAAAAACTATGTCTGCCTTCGTTATTTGCCATTTGTAAGAAAACAAGCCCACTCATCAACTGCAGATGCTCTACTTTTTTCTGGTTGTTTTAGGCTTTGTGATACCCCCTATTCCATGTGACCCTGGACAAAAAGCCACACTAAAGTCCACACCCAGTAAAAATGATGGCCTATGACCAACTAAAACATTCCCTTCTAATGTTAGGACAAATAGTAGAAAATCGTTAAGACAACAAGAATATACATCGTTTTTTAACATTAAACATGATTTAGAAGATAAATTATATTCAATTTTATTCCTTAAAAGTCAAATCTATTCACGTTGTCAGTTTAAATTTACTTTAAAAGCCCCCAAAGCTTAAAGGTAAAAACTTTGTGGGCTTGAGGGTTACAAGCAATGAGCCGTCTGTTCTGAAGAGAACTGGAGATGAAGTCCTGGTGTCTTGTTAAGACAGTCGGCAGAACCATTAAAGTACCTCATGGCTCATCGGTGCTCCAAGGTAAAACAGATTAAATCTTTCCTATTTAGGTCCATTAGGACTCACTAAATATTTCCCTTTACCTAAAAGCCATGAAATTAGCAGGAGCATTATTAGCAATTCCTTTAAATTACCTTTTTAATTGAAAAAGTTTACATCTCCTAAAATTACTATACCTTTCAACAGTTTGGAGAAGCCTCAATAATGATGTCACAGCTTTTTAAATTTCTGACGGGTTAATTTTCAACATTTCAGTTAAATGGAGCCAAACCGATTTATTTTACGGCAGCACCTCCAATAAAACCACTTTGTTGCGTTACATAAAGGAAATAAAGGTCAAAAGAAATTAGCCAAGATATCAAGAGAATTGTGGATCTCCACAGGTTTGTTTCCAGATGCCTGGTGGTCCCACACATCTGTTCAAACAGTTATCTGCACATATAAAACACCATGGGAGTGACCAGCTACCATGCCATTCAGGACTTAGATGGATTCTGTCCCAGAGAGGAAGGTGTGCCCAGCCCAAAATTAAAGCTAAAGATTATGTGAACATGCTGCCCTAAGCTGGTAAGAGTGTGTCGTTATCCACAGTGAAACCAGTGCTGTACCAACATGGGCTGAAACACCACCTCGAAAGGGAAGAAGACATTACTTAAAAATCCACATAAAAGTCATATTAAAGTTTTAAATGCACTCTGAGTCAAATACCCTAATGTTGTGAGACATTTCATGTTGACTGATGAAACCAAAACTGAAGTGTTCAGCCATAATGTTACATTTGGAGGAAAAAGTGGGAAGCTTGTCAGCCTGAGAGCACAGAAGTGATGCCATCATGTGTTTGGGTGTTTGGCAGCTAGAGGGACTGGTGCAATTAACAAAATAGATGGCAACATAAGGAAAGAGTGTTATGTAGATATATTGAGGAGGCATCTCAAGGCATCAGCATGGAGCTTAAAGCTTGAGGACAACTTTCTCCTCCAAATGGGCAATCAATTATGCTGCCCAATTTGTTAAGTGGTTTAAAGACAACAAAGTCCATGTTTAGGAGTGGTCATCAGAAACCCCTCATTCCAATCCCAAAGCAATTGTGGGGCCAAGGTGACCTATGAACATGACCCAGTTACACCTGTTCTGTCAGGAGGAATGGGCCAAACATCCAGCACAATATTGTATAAAGCTTGCAGGAAGAAACCCCAAAGCATTTAATCCAAGTCAGAGTTTAAAAGGCAAATCTACTAAACACTAATAAAAAAAGGTAAACTGATTGTAAAGAAAGTAGTAAAAAAACAAAAAAATGCTGAAACATTTAGTCTGACTTAATGTAAGTCAACAACAAAAGAATCTGTTTTTAAAGTTTACATAAAGATCTGGTTTCAAATGTAGATGAATGGCTTTAAACAATGAAGCAGGAAATAACCATCTAAAAATTTAATGGTTATATCTTCAATGTGTAATAATATGCACTGTGTTCTGTGGTCAATTTTCGTCCATTTATTCATGTGGTCCAACAGCAGAACCACCAAGCTGCTCTCAGCAGCTCAGCTTAATGGTTTAGTTTATTTCAGACGACATAAACGTGAGATGTAGAGCCAAGAGCCCCTAAGCTACTATGTTGTTCTATCCCACGGATCAAAACGCTGTGAGCTCAAGCTGTTTTAAATGGCTAAAATCAACTAAAAAAGAAAGGTTGGTCTGACTCTGTCAGACTTCCACCACCCTAATTTACCTTTATGCAATCTTACTGCAGTTTGACATCCGTCTACTAAAGATAAACCAAACCACAACTGATAACACAGAACATTCAAATCCAAACTAACCCTTTAGGTACCAACTCTGACCTTACTTATGGAAATTATACTTCCATTGAATACTTGTTACCTAATTTGCCCTTGTTAAAACTCCGTAAAGAAAAAGAAATCAAGAAATTGGGTAACATTAGCATTTCTTACATTCTTGAAGAAACCCAAGAAACAGGAATATATTGAAGGTGTTCTAGAAATAAATAATGTATGACAGCTATGTTAAGATTGAGAATTTTTGTTTAACAATGACACGCCCCATTTCTGATCCATTATTTTTTCAAATTCTGGTTTCAGTAATTGTAAAACATTATTTCTGTGCCAAGTTTATTAAATTTCAAGTCATAATCGTTTGTCTGCTTCTGCCAAAAATGTAATTGAACACAGTCAGCTTTATTAGCCATAAAATAAATAACAGGAAAACTGTTTATTGCTGAGATGTCTCAAGACTGAACAGCTCTCAAGCAACGCAAGTTTATTTTTATAGCTCATCAGTAACAAGACAATTCAAAGTATTTTACATGATGAAAACATAAGAAAAAAAAAGTACATTGCAGTGGCATAATAAAAGTAAAGAAATGTTGGAGGACATGGGTGGCAGCCATCTGGATCAGTTGCTGCTGTCTGGTTGCAACAGTGTCTTCACAGGTCTGTTTAAAAAGTCAACGATCAGTTTGACTAAAGATAAACACAGACGATTTTTTCGAGATCTTATTGACAAATTAGTCCTTTAGTCCTGGAAACATTTATCATGTGATTGGACAGCTTTGTGATCGTCTTTGTGGGCCTTTGGAGGTTCAGATCTATCACTGACACAGATTTCAGGTCTGATCTGTGGTTTCTAGCTGTGGTAACTGAATCCTGACTATTGATCCGCCTTTGCTCCAAAAATACTTACTTCACTTTTGTTTTTATTCAGCTGAAGAAAATGAAAGAAATTTTCAGATGTATATGAATGACTGTACTATCCATGTGACAGAATTGCTTTGAGATTTGTTTCTACAGTTCTTCAAAAAAAAAAGCAACAACCAACATAGTTTATTGTTGCAGGTAACATTAAAAAACAGGAAATTGATAAATGCAATTGTCATGCAAATCGTATAATGCATTTTAGGGTCAACCAAGCAAGCTAAAATAATAATAAAAAAACAATAATATTTTTTAGTTTCTATTTTACTGGGAAGGTGATGACAGAGTAGAGGTTGTTGGAATGAGTAGATGCTGCAACAGATCTGTAAGGAGGTCCCACAGTGCTGTAGGTCACTTCACCAACAACCTGAAAAAAAAAGATACTCAGATAAGACACTTCCTTCCATATTTCAACCCAGTGGCTGATGTTGCTTGTTTTAATATCAATTAAATAAAACATTGACCATTGGTTTAATCCCATTAAGATCAGAATTGGCTCCACCTTTTAATCACAAGTTGGTTTCCATATAGCATTGTTTTATTTAGCACCCCGACATGGAGTTAATTACCAGAAGGATTAAAAAAAAAAAAAACAGGAATTTTCTGTTATTATTCGTACCTGATACTGATCCAACTCATTTAATTATTTTTGCCAGTACCAACTCTCAATCCAATACCTGCATGAAACACATACTCCAACAGCACAATAAAGTCACTAAATATAATAAAGTTATTAAAATCAATCCAATGTATTTGACCGATGTCCCAGCTGCTCTACAGATGTTTTAAGTGCCTGAAAAGTATCAGCAATCTTCATCTCAGTGGCCACAGTTTCTATGATGCTGCTATGTGAGAAATCCCCTGTGCAGAATCAACTGAAGCATGAGTGTTCGGAGGTCAAAAAAAAAAAAGTCAGGACACCCTTTCTCCTAAAAGTTGGAGTTGGGATAAAATAACTTCACTGTCCAACAAAACATTCTTCATAATGTCCTGGACTTTGTCCACTTTCTCCTGGGCAATCTTCAGTCTGGCCTCCATAATTTTGTAAATGAGACAAACTGTCCTTTTTGCACATCTCCAACATAAACTTGATCAGTCTTTCTGATTGTACATACATGCAGTTTCATATCAAAAGTAGCACAAGCCTGTCATAAGTCCTGCGATTACATTACAAGACTTTGAAACTTCTTTTAGCATTTTGCAGTCTGCTCCCATTGTTAACTTGCTTGGATGGCCAGTCCTGGGCATGTCCATAGTAGTTCTGAATGTTTTCTTCTGTTATACTATTTTCTGTACAGTGGAATGGTCGATTTCCACTTTTTGTGAGACCTCTTTGTACAACTTGGTTTGAGGTTAGCCATTTCATGTGGAAATAAATTGGGACCTGCTAAGACTTACATCAATGCAGAAAGTGTCATGTTAGTGTCAATTCACTGACTACTGTCACAAATGCATAAAATCTTCACTGATTGTGGCATAAACACCATCTTCTGGATTAACCTGCAGAAGAAAGATTGAGTTGTACAAGTTTTATGGGTTTATGTTCAATGTTTGTAGTTATTCGCAAAACCCAACATGTGTTTCAGAGGTTTATGAATAGCTGGAAGTACTTAGGGTTGTGTGTGTCCTCATGGTGTCATGGTTGGTTTGCAGGGCAGCGGGAGACGCTGGAGAATTGAAATTCAGTTCCTGAATAAAGAAAAGCTGATGAATAATCATTCCAATGCATTTAAAGAGAGGACATGCTTAATGATAATTATGATTAAACTTGCAGCATGGTCATGCACCTGCCTTTTGTTTCCTGAAAAGACATCAGGCTTAGCTTTAACCTCCAGACATAAAAATGCATGGTGTTTTTTTAATATTTAAAGTCTTGCATTCTCACTTTTAGTTCTCCATCTGATGACCACCCCATAATGACTACTAAGAGCATGACCAAAGCCACAGCTACGGCAATGTATAGACTTCCTGAAAAAGTGTTGGTGTGTGTGTGGGTGTTTGGGGGGGTTGTGTGTTGTGTGTGTGTGTGGTGGGGGTGTGTGTGTGTTTTTTGGTGTTTGGGTGTGTGTGGGGTGTGATATTAATAAAATAAATAAATAAGAGCAGTTTTGGGGGACTTTACCTAATTTCACTTTACTTTTATGGCTAAAAACATAAATCAAACACTGTAAACTGCCCCTCAGTTAGTTAAACGCTTACCAAACAGTATTAAACATTATGTTATATCAAAATTGAGGTACATAAATCAGAAAATCATTTAATTCATGTTTATGATTGGCTATTAGTGTGGGAGCCATGTTTGCATTTCATGCAGGTCAGATTGCACGACCAACGAGAGGTTTGAGTTTTATTTCCACATTGAAAACGCCTGAATTTTTATTTTATTTTTTTTTTATTCTGAAGCTCCACAATATACATTTCAGAAATTTAAAAAGGCTTTTGCAGACAAGTACATCTTTATAAAGTTTCATTATTCATCCACAACGACAGCTGTAGGGTTAGGTGGAGAGTAAAGACCTGCAACCATGAAACAATATTACGTCGTTACCTCTATTTGACAGAGTCGTCTGTGGTTGGAACTGATTTTGTGGTGTATTCCGTTTTTCTTGTTAGGTTACATGTGGTTTCACCTGCAGACCAATGAAATAACAAAACCAAGAAGTTATTGGGTTCAGGTTTTCCCATTTGCAGGAGAAAAATTTATGCAAACCTCAACCTACTGATTTCATGAGATTAGATATTTATGAACCTGATGGAACAAGTTTTCGCACCTGATTTATCTTCTGGGGAGGGATTGTTGAAAACCTGTGTGGTTCCACTGTCTGTGACCTCACACTTTAAGTCACACCTTTGTATGTAGGACTTCTCCACAAAACGAATTGTATTAGAGCATTGAGGCGGTTGTGATTTTCATGGTTTCAAATGCATATCATCAGCAGTACAATAATGCAGCCATTTCACTTTGTAACTATACCTTTTCCCCATGCTCACAGAAAGGGAAGTCACCTCATCCGCTGCTTTTTGTTTGTTAGGGGGGAATAAATATGGGGGGAAATAATTTTAACACAAAATGTGCAGAATAAGTCACTGTTCATTGTGGCTATAATGGGTTCATACTTTTGAAAGTATTTATTTTGCAGTAAAATAAGTACAACAGCAGCAGTAAACAGTGGCAGAAAAAAGCAAAAATACTTCATTTCCATACTCACTGTGGATAACAGACAGATCACCTCCAAGCTGGACCAAAAGTTTACCTTGTCATTCCCAAATTTGTATTTGTTTGGTTTGCTCGTGTGTGTAGCCCCTTCATCTATAAACATTTCGTTGCTTATTATACAGAGAAGAGAACCTTTCTACACTCAGTCTGTACCGTTTACTTTGCAGGTTAGTGTCAAGTCCCTTTACCAGCTCAATACACAGTGGAGGTGTAGTTTCGTCACTCTTGGTTTACGCGCATTTACGACTCACATGTCCAGATTGGCGGTTACAGAATCACTATTTAAGCGAAGGGATAGGCCGTTTTTACGCACATGGGAACAAACAGCACCACGTAGCCTCAGATCGATCAGACAGGACGCTCCTTAGCGCACAAGGGGGCGGCGAGATAGTCGCAGGACACCTTGCTGCACGTGTATATAGAATGATTTTAGAAATGGACATTTTTGGCGTTGCAAATGAGGGCGGTGTCGTGTGAATAAGCTTGTTATGTGTTCATTATGTATCATCGGCGCTAGACAGTGGTTTATAGTTAGAGATGTGAATTGTCAAAAATTGGCTGGGTGGATAAAGGCAGTTGTGAGGATTGAATTCGTGTTTGGAATTCACAAGTATGGATCCATTGGATACGAGAGTGTACATACGTTAGACACAAGCAGTCGGTTAGAGGCTTATATAATTATTTTTGATCAGTCAACTAACAATTTATCTACATCTTACCTTTAAGCTGAAGCTCCATGATCAGAAATAAAACTTTAATCCACTTAAATTTCAACCCATTTACACTGCCTCTCCGGCTCGTCGTAAGTATTAAGTCATTGGGACACAGTCTAGTGCTTGCAATACGGCAGCCTTTTAAAGATCATTTGTACTTCCTGTTATAAGACAGGTTTTACTTCGTCATATCTCATGTTTGTTTACAAGCTCTCTTTTATCTCGAATTTGGCAACCAAAAAGGTGAATCTTAATTGAAACCATACACATATTTAACATAACTAAGGAAATCCGAAAAAGTTCAAACAAATATTAAAACCCTTTGGTGAACACTACGTTCAGCCACAAGGCACATTTGAGACAGAGGTGTTTTTGACAGTCAGAAAAAAAAGAAAAAGAAGTGGACTGGATGCATAAAAGGCATACAACTAGGAATTAAATTTTGCCAAATCACATCTTTGTTTTAGATTTAACACTGGACTCCAACTCCAGCAGGTATGATGTTGCAACAGCAGCAAGTAAAGCAGAAACTTAAAAAAGGTTAAAGACTTTAATGCAGCGCATTTCTAATTTTAACTCTGAGGCCATCATATGAGAACTGAAGGAGGAAGTGCTGAGGTGAGAATGTGGGTAGCTGCAGAGCTCTGCTGGTTTTCACAGTAATCTGTTCCACACCCTCACAAAAAGCTGTTTAGGCGTTCCATTTTAGCACAGAAGTAAAACTTTTAGCTAACTTTATATTAAGTTACCCAGCAACTTTTCCACCCTTTGGCCTTTAAAAGGTCAGACACACACAGCAAGCCTCACATGTGATTAACGTGATGTTAATCGCTGTATATCCTAGGTATACGTCTCCTTGCTATATTATATTAATAACACTGGCACGGAAATAACCTTTACATTTATTGATCACTTGGTTTGTGGTTGCTTTGTTAATCCCAAAACACACAATTATAAAATCTTGTTAGTGTAATGTATTATGATACTAATAGGAAATGTTTTATACAATGCTAAGACCTTATGAAACCGAATATATTTCCCAAACATTTGACCAAATTTTAGTTTAAATATAAGGAAAGCAAGCGATAGCGTTACTGCGTTGATCCCATCCCAGACAGAGCACATCCCTCCCCATCTCAATTACCAGTAAAACCAGAGAGAAGGGAGGACAATGCTGAGTTGTTATTGGCCAACTGTAGATGTTGGTCATAGAAGCAGACACTGTTTAATATTAGCTGTCTGTGCTATTAGTTAGACTAATTTTACATTTTTCCTCAGGGATGGACAAAAGAGGGGTCCATTGCAGGTCCCAGTTCCCCAGTTCCTCTGGATGTTGGCCCAACAATTATATGCAAAGAAAAATCACAGTGTCATAAAAAAATAAATAAGCTTTTACCAATGGGATGTTCCAGTGAAAGTGCATGGAGCTTCCCAGACAGAGCGCATCACTGTCGTCTCTACCAACAACCAAAGTCCAGTTCAAAAACCAAATTCTTGTCTGGTCTGCGTTTGATCACCCTCATGCCGTTTCTTCCAGTTTGGAAGCACAAACGTACTGTCATATGTTGCATTCAAAAACATGTTTCCCCATTAATAATAAAACTTTGTGTCTAAATGAAGGTTAACCGATTCTCTCCAACATGGATCCTTTTGGGGAAAACACTATGGCATGTAGGAACTCTGTAAAACATTCAGAAAAACTGACTAAATAAATGTACATTTTAATATGTGTTACATAGTTTACAGTTAAAATTGTTGTTTCATTCCATTCTTATAAAGAAGAACAAAGGGGTAGTTCAGGGTTTTTTATGAGTATTTCCCCATTTTGCAAATAAAAACGTGTATAGGAACTCCTTCCTCTTTGTTGGTATCAACAAATTTTGTAAAATCTGTAAAAACTGAAAGTGTAAGCCTACTGGTGAAGGAGAATCATCCTCTGTGGACCCATGAGAGTCAGATATGAAGAAATGGAACACTGCGCTGCATCCTTTACTCCATCCGTAGCCGACAGAACAGTGTCTCCACCCCAGTCCAACTGAGAGCAGCTTTATTCCAGACTTCCTGGATGATTGTGGTTCAGATGAAGCCTTGTAGAAACAGCTGGAGGTCAGAGATGCACAGCCGTTCTCCATGTTCACACAGCCTGAGAATAGGGTTAACGACATATCCTCAACCCAACCATCTAGAAGAAAAACATTTCCACAGATGATCTTTTTCATTAAAATATTCCCAATGAAAGATAAAATGAGGAACAATCAGCTGTGTTCTGACTTCAGAGTTTTCAGTTTAAAATATGGCTTCAGTCCATTTGGACACGTTAACAGCAGTCTGGTAGAGAGGTTTCAGAGAGTTAGAAAACTCAGATGACCAGGAAGAGCAACAAGAAACCCCTTAAAATAAATAATTTAAAAAAAGAAAGTATGAAAATCTGTTTAGTCAGTTATCCTGTTGAGCAGCAGACTTCAAGCTTTGCTACGGTTTGTTCTTTGCTTGGCTCCATTGTGGGTTCACTGAAGCTTTCCTGCTGACTGCAGGGCAACCACAGACTTCCTCCATCTCATTTCCCCTCTGCTGGGCTTCGGTTTAATGAAAAACTGTTCAAATTGTACACTGAGCTTGAAGTTGTGTGTCTGATTCCACAGAATAGGGAGGAAATGAGTCTGCTGTCAAGTAGCACCAAACCTGCAGTCAAATTTAAAACATCAGTTTAATAACACGGTAGGTTCAGTTATTTTAAATAAAATGTTTGTTCCATCAGTTCAGAAGAAACAGTTTCTACTTTTAAAAATGTGACTTTCAGTTATGGTTAAAATATTTTTAGATCTGTCAGCAGAGTTTGGAAAAATAATCCTCTGTTCAGATTTCTTTATCATCACATTGAAGCTGATAAAAAGACTCTGCAGACAGGAAGAAGAATCTTCCTGCATAGTGATCCGTCTCCTTAGCTGACTGAAATATAAAAATAGATCAAGTTAACTTGGTTTAAGACTGAAAAACAATACTAATGTATTAAACTGAATGTATTGCAATAGTTCAGCAAAGAATCGTAAAGAAAAAATTAAAGCCTTGTTAAAAATTCTAACTTTACTCAATGGTGTTACTACAAATAAGATTAGTTGACATGATTAAAAGTGCTGAATCTTAAGTTCTATTGTGTCATGAATATGGAGTCTAGCTGGGAGGAACATCCGAGCTGCCCCCTTTAATTCTGAAACAGTCAACTTTAGGATGTACAGTTTGTCAAGGCTGTTGTGTCAAATCTAAATTAAGTCTGGGACAGATTCTAATTAAACTGTAAGCCTAGAAATAATAGTGTTCAACATAATCATAGTTAGAAAACTAACAGTACACTCCTTACAGCGGAACAGCTGCATAAAAGACATTCAAACACCTCAGAAACCTACCTTATCTGGGCAGAAGATTGTCCTTTACAGCAGAGCAGTTTGTCCATATACCTAATGACTCTTCGTGGATAAATAGCTGGGTTTGGGTCCAGATCTAGTTTCAGCAAAGCCTGTTCTTTGTTGCTGGTTGGTTCTTTCAAAAAGCACAGACTTCAGAGTGAAAACAATAACCTTACTTTAAGCGCTTAAAATAGCCATTCCTTTACTCGTACGCATTTAGTGAGAAATAAGTCCTCCGAAACGGGGTTGTAAACAGAGGAGAAAACATTTTCAGAAGAGTAACTTCTTACTGGAGTTTCCAAAGAAAACTGTTACAGCAAGGAAAGCCTGTGGCTACTGACCTCTAAACTCCTGAAGGACTTGTTCTGAGTTTCAGCTCCTATTTCTTCTGTTTTCTGAAGCACCTGATGGTGCAAAATATTTTCTGCACACAATAACAATGTATCGTTGCTTCCAGACATCCAGTTTAAATGTTGATTTTCATCCGAGCTGAAAGTTATGCAGAGAAGTTTTCATTTTACCATTATATTTTCTTTTAAAAGCGATTTATAATACTCTGTTTGGCACATTTTTCCAGGAAAAGCTCCCATGTGTGGATTTATGGTTATTTTATTTTTGTATATAATTTAGGGACACACTAGTCCTGAAATGAGAAAAATCATAAAAAGTAGAAAAGGTTTACATTTATAAAACCAAACATCACATTGATTCCACAAAATGCAGGCAACTCCTCATCCATTTTTGTACAACTATTTCAAAACTATAAGATGCCAAAGAAATATGCCGGCTAAACCAAGATTTGTCACTTGTTGTAACACCATTGAAAGATATTTGCCCCACATATGATACAGAGAAAAAAAAAACATCTTGTAAAACAGTTTACTTGACCTGTCAGAGCTATTTAAAAAACTGGCGTATAGATTAAGGTCTGCTCTTCAACACAAGTTGAAATGAAGTCTCAGAGAGCTTAAATCAGACATGTAATAAAGACTCATGTCTGCCTCTAGAGACCCTATTGAGTTAATGAAAAAAATAATTAAACCCACAAAAGATTTTTATTACCAAATCTCAGCCATAAAGCTGGTTTGTGATCAGTCCAGATTCAGCAGCTAATCTTTTCACAGCATCATCCATCATTTAGTGCAATCTATCTCGATTGTCTACTTTCATATATTGTCCAGTATCTGAAAAGTTTGTATTTTATTGTTACATCCATTTTCCTTCCTGCAGCACCGACATGTTCTCTCAGGAGAGAACCACCAAGTGATGACTCAAAACAACGCAGCACATTGAAAAAGATTAATCACGCATCTATCTAAAAAACAGAAAAGTCTCTCAAACTCAACTTTGATAATCAAGTTTAGAAAACAAATTGAGCAGGAAATTTAAATACGACAAAAATGCAATAAACAATAAAAGAGTCAAGATCAGGCAAAACGATAAATAAGAAGTCAGCATGATAAGTTATAGAAGTTAAAAATAAGAGTTTTAAATCTTAGAGGTGGCAACACCTGCTCATTTATTCATTAGCAATAGTCAACATGCAATAAATGTGATTTCCCCAAAAACAGCAGCAGGCCATCTTCACACTGTCAATTATTGTAAACTTAAAAGGAACATGAAAATGCTTGGATGCAAGTGTATTTAGGTTGACCTGCACAACGACCCTGTGGATAACCTTCCTATTGACATAATCTTCATTTAATGAAGCAGAGATAGGAATGTGAGTGCCATCTAAGCACCCAATTCCCTGGAGGGGAAGCAGAAGAGACAGAAGATTATTCACTTTCTAAAGGCCTTAATGTTGACAGGGAGAAAATTTATACAGGCATCAAACTGAAAAATATTTATAACTTTATAACTTACATGTATCTTTACCAAAAGCCAAATCCTTAGTAAGGAAACTATTTCCTTATAAGCCGAGTACTCCGCGCTGATTCCAAGCTGGTCTTTATCTTTCAACAAAGTTAAACACAGGTGATCCTGAGAGCTCAGGTGTTTCTCACTAAGCCTGAGAGCAATCAGCCCATCTGGCTTCTAACAGTACCACCCCCATCCCCTTTTAACCACATTACATTGTCCCATTTCTGCATGAAATTGTAAAAAACTCAACCTAAAATGTAATGTGCAGTTAAACTGTGCACTGAATAAAGTTCAATGCTGTCTGGGTCTGAAAATCTGAGGCAGTAAGGAGTGCTAAAGTGTGCAGAGCATGAAGATCATTAAACCTTGGCTCCGTCTGATTCCCAATCAGATAAAAAAGATCTAAACTCATCCCTGTAGCTATACGTAAATAGGTAGGCTGTTGATACCCCTGGAAATTATTTAAGGTTAATATATATTAGTTTGTTGCAGTTTTCAAACTAATAACTTTCACATTGTAGCAGCAACCTATAATGAGAAAACACTGAGGTAAGGATAGAAAACTCATTTGACACACTTGAATTTCCCCACTATGGGAAAATAGAGTATTTCTATTCTAAAACTACAACCATTAGCTGCACTTCCTGCCCACCTTTCAAAATAAAAGCTTCTATGAGTCCAGTCTCACTCACGCATAACACTGAGAGGAGGCTGTTCACTCCCAATACTGATCTGAAGACTGCCAGATCCTGCAAGTCAGGTGCTACAGTTCAGCCTCCTGTCCACTAGATGGTGCTAACTGGTGTGATAAGATGTGAAAATGCACTTTCCTGAGCAGATCTTAAGGTTTCATTTCTCAGGTAAGGGTTTTAAACGTCTCATAACGTGACTGATCATGTTTGCAGTTGGCTCTAAGATAAATATTGCAGATCACATCCCATTCTGTCAGATCTTTGAGTTTTACAGCATCAAGATTCTTTTGTTTTCACTTTATGGTGTTTCAATAAGACAACCTAAACTGCTTAAAGCTTTAACAATTCAAAGCTTTAATGGAAAAGCTGCCGTAGGCGTAACTGGCAGCATTTTACTAATTTGAGTTACAAAATGTTCAAATCATGTGGAAATCTTAACATTTTTGACATTTCTACTAAACTGAGGCAAACCTGACCTGATTCTGTTAAGGTTTAACCAAAGGTTTTTAAGCAACCCAAAGCAAAGGTTTTACAATCACTTGCCTTCAGAGAACATCGGTGATAATTCATGTCTTGTAATGATCACAAACACATCTTAGGGGATAACCAATTTTTTATATTTTCAATTTAAATATCCATTTTTATTTTTTGTAAAACTTTTGTTTTCCTAATTGTGCCACGAAGGATAATACTGGAATGAAATGATCGTCAAACACTGCAATAAAATGTCAAGTGTGCTACATTAATACAATTTTCCATTGGACTGACGACATCACAGAGGTCAAAAATAGAACCAGCAGCTGCCTGCATCCACCATCAAAACAACCATAGAAAAGAAAAAGAAAATACTCACGGTACATAATAGGACGACAGGTGATCCGAGTAAAACGACACACGTACCCTCAGTAAACATTAATGCACATTATAGAGGAGAAGAAGAGAAGCAGGAAGTATATGAATGAATGAAACCAAATCCCCGTTCAGTCAGACTGTAAACACATGAATCTCGAATAGTTTGTAAAAACCCGAGCGAAAAATGATCACGATTACTGGGATACCAAAACAATTGTTTTTCTACACTCGAGTGATTAAAAAAAGTGTCAATATTTTCCATCAACCTGAGCTTTAAAGGTGCTTTTGTTGTTTCATGATGGTGACCAACACTGGAATGTTTAATTTTATTTATAAAATGGGCTGTCAAGATCCAACAAAACACCACTTAATAAACTAAACTCAAGAGTTAAATGGGTAAAATATCCTATTCTGTCGGATTTATAACTATCGAGTTTAGAACTGCAGCTCTTTTTTTGTTGGTTGGTTAAACAAGCATCTGATGACAAGGCTGGAACTTAAAACAGGAGTAAATGATTATATGACACGTAAAATAGCTTGCAGTAAGGCCATAAAGAAAAGAAAAGTTCTTAAATCTATCCACGCTTCATGTGAACACACCCTAAATTCAGTGCAAAACAAATCTAACAAGCACTTTGTGCAGATGCTGGATTGTAGCTTTCTTCAGCCAGAGTGAGACGGTTTTACATCGTCTCAGTTCACTGAGGCTCCAGACTCCTTTGTTCGCAGTGCCTCATTTGACGCTCCATCGTTTTGGCCCCGGGTTCAGAGAAAGGAAAAAAAAACCTCAGCTCACATCGTGGCTATGGCTTTTAGTCGATACGTCTGCCATCCAAGCCATTTCACAAAGAAACCAGTCGGGAGGTGGAAGTTGGCTGGTGGATTGGTCAAAGTGGCTGGTCGAGCTTTGGGACATCAGAGTTCGCTTTCCTTCCCTTCCTCTTGTTCATTTTCAGTGCAAATCCATAAAAACACTCTTACATCCATCCTGTGTCACACTGAAGGAGCTTTAACAAAGTGCTTCAGTTTGCAGGGGACTTTTTGTTTATCAGAAAGTCCTTTAGAAATAAAACTAGAATCTCAATTAAAACAACAGGAAAATATACACAACCATGTTTACAATATATTATGTACATTTCACATAAGCTCTTTAAAAGTCAAACATGGCTGCCGTTTCAAGGTGGAACAAAGTGCCTCACTTTGCATAATGTAAACAGGAAACAGGGGATGTGTTGCTGCTTGGTAAAAATAAGAGAAAAACACTTTCTTTGCAGATTCAGTAACAAAAACACAAATCTTTTCACGTGCAAACCTGCTGGGGGCATCTCTGACGGACCCCTGACACACGCAACATGTCAGCAAGTCATCAAACAGCAACACGACCTGTCCAAGGCGTGTTACATCTGCAGGCAGCGTGTTTAAATGGAAAACTGTGCATAAGGATAAAAACCTGCCACATTATATTGCAGTGTTAAAGGCCAAAATAGGTAAATCTCTTTCAACTTCCGATTGCTAGAATGCAAACCAGATACTGTGGAGGTCAGCTCCAATTAGACTCTTCACATTGTGGCTAAATCTTGAACCTTGAGGAGCGACTTCAGGTGGACAGTCATTTGTTCCCGACTTTGGTTGCTCTGCTGAGGCTCGTGATCCCCGACCCAGTGGCTAGGCGGTTTGGGTAAGACACTGGGTGACGGGGGCTCACTGAACTTGGCTCCGGCGTAGATCTTTTCACAATCTTTGAGGTATTCAGCTTCAGCACAGGGACTGTTTGGGATCTTCGTGTTGTTTGAGGCATTGAGGGGTTTCTTCTGCTCTCGAGGCGGAGGCAGGAGGGAAGACGAAGGCTTCTTAGGAGTGCGGTTATCATTCTTTTTTGCAGAGGGGGAAGCAGCAGGTGACTGGCTCTGCTTGGGTTTGTGGCTCCTGGCGTTCACATTGTGGGTGATCTGATCATGTCTAGGCAGGTGTCTGGGAGGCTGAACAACTTTCGATTTCAGCACCTAAAAAAAGAATTCATTACACCGGTAATTAAACTGTATTATACATATTATTTATTGATTCTCTCTTAAAAACTGGATTTACAATGTGGCAACATGACAGATGTGATCAGTTTCATTTTTTCACAGTTGTCAAAATAGATTTTTATTTTCTAACCTGACTACTGGACCACATTTCCCCTACTTTAGGCTTCCAGCACTGGCTCCCTGTACATTTTAGGACTCATTAAAATTATTTTATTTACTCTAAAAGCTCTTAATGGCCTTGCCCCGCCCTACCTGTCCGAGCTCCTACATTCCGACACGCCCTCCGGTTCCCTCAGGTCAGCTGATCAGCTGTTCCTGAGTATGCCGAAGATGAAGCTGAAGCTCAGAGGAGACGGCGCTTTTGCTGAAGCAGCTCCTAAAATCATGGAACGACTTCCCATTATACAAAGGTTATTAAGACTGATTAACTTCAGTCACTCACTCTGTTGCATTTTAATATTTTCAACTTGAAATGAATGCTCAGCATATTTGCCATGAAGACTTCTGGTTTTATTTTCTGTGTATGAGAAAACGTTCTCTTCTTTGGCTCCATTAAAATAAAAAAAAACGTTGCATACATCAGAGCTGAGGAGGTAAACAAACATCTTTTGTTTGTATCGAACACAAACTGACGTATGATTGCAGCAACAGTTGGGATCAGGTTTCATCGTCTATCAGTTTGCACGCATGGCCGCCACCCACATTCAGTTGTTGTCTTCAATTATGTTCCGTCATGTTCACTTGGTTTTATGAGTCACGATATCGATGGCAACGGCTTGTTTGATGCTGAGACATGAATCCCAGTCATTTCTTCAGCCTCAGGTAATTTTAGGTATTTTAATAAGAGTATGACGAACATTAGCAGACACCCAGCCTTGTGTTGCAGAGCAGGTCCGACTATAATTCATAGCTAGGGACTCTGAATAACAGCCTGGCCTGAAGCCCTGCATTCACTGCCTTTATGTATCCCCAAAGCAAACAGTTGAGAATTTACCACCTTTTAAATAAAGCCTGTATTAGCTTGCATGTAGGGCATGCAAGCTCATATTCTGGTGCACGCATTCACTAAAACACCCGTTGCAGGGTTGCAGAACAGGACTCGGGGGAACAAGTGGTTCAGAATGATGCTTTCAGTTGTATACTTGCAGTTTTTTCCTTTTATTCGGGGTCTGAAAGAAGGTTGTTTTTTATGTCAACACAGGTTTGCAATCTAGTTTTAAAAAGGTCCAAACATTAACTGTCAAGCAGCTCTGTACTCGCCAGTGATGGTATAGCTAATGTTTCAAGATCATTCAAGCCAAACAAAAACTGCACCAAGATATTTTTCTCTTTAGGTCCATCTGAGAGCTTTTGAAATTAGGGAATATTGTCAATAAAAAACGTCTTATCTGTGCAGATCTTTACATGGTTAAATCGAAACAAGGGACTTGATAGTTAATAGTTATTAGTAAAACTACAACAAAACTTTCATTTTTGCTCATTTTACTTTAACCATACAGTTGATTTTTTTAATGATGTCACTAATGTTATCTGAATAGAGTCCAACTGAATGTTTCTGTCGCAACCTTAAACTCCTGTGACGCGTTTCTCCTCCCTTCGTCTGTCAGAGAAACCTGTTTGTCTCTTTGAGCACCGATCAGCAACCGAGAAGAGGAAGTAAGGCTGGGTTTTCACCCATTACCTAATGTGCTGTAAGTGAAGCACTGAAAATGCCTCAGGCACAAAATTTTGTTTCGATATGGATGAATATTGCTCAAAATGGCATTATTGTACCATGAAAGTAATATAAAAAAACGTTATTTGTTGTAAGGTGTACAAATATATTACCAAAATGTTTACTGCGATTGTAATCTTAGTTTGAGGAAATAAAAATCAAACATATAATTGTTTTACTTCAGAGAAATTAGTAGTGTGTTTAGCCCCGTCATCAACATTTAGCTGTATTATAAACACCAACCCCATACTAAATTATTGTTTTTAATAGAGTTTGAAAACACTGAGGCCTTGACGTGTAATAACTTCCGTAAACTTGCCTCTTTCTTGTCTCCTTGTTTGACATGATGGAGGTTCAGCACCGTCTGGTTCCCAGCAGGCAGGAGAACCGCGGACTGATCCGCAGCTCTGTGCACCGATGAGGCCGTCAGGGGGTTGTTGTTGCTGTCGGACAGCCGGATGTTCGGACAGTGTCTCGGGGGTTTCTGGCGATGCAGCACCGGTTTTCTCCCTCCTTTCTTCAGCAGAACTTGCTTTGTCGGTATCGGGTTGTTGTTTTCAACGTTGCCGATATTGGCTTCGTCACCGTTCGCAGGAGATCCGTCCAACATTTTTTCGGAGTGGCGAAAACATAAAACAGGCGGTGAAATTCGGCTGTGGCGAAGTTGTTTTAACGAACAACGTCACACGCTAACACTGAGCTTACGACTTGGCAAGTAGCTAACTACACTTTGTTTTCCGAGATGGACACAGGCAGAAAACACGTAAAAAATACTTGTTTTTGTGATCTTGGAAGTTCCCGTGATAAAATGCTTGCGTTTCTGACAACAGCTACAACATGGTTCTGCAACCTGCGGCGCCTCGGCGCTAGTCTGAGCTGAAAAACCACAACTAGCTTGTTTATTGAACGTACCACGGTCACGTGACTTCCTGAAGTAGCCTTTCAAAATAAAGAGAGGCACGCAGTGTGGGTGACTGAAAATTTAGAAATTGTGTAGCTATCTATCTATGACAGTAAACACAATAAAAAATGATTATTAAGAACATTACTAGGCCTATGAAGGTATTTAACAAATATGTACAAAATATTCAGATAGATTAGTGAGTTTGTTTCTGTCTTTTTCAGTGCAACACTTTACCACTAGTCTTTATTTTAGTACAGCCACTGTAAATCAAATCTGTTGATTTTTGATCAAGTATGTTTAATGGCTTACTAACTGTGAGTAGGACAGATTCCTTCTGTTTTTTTTTTTTTTTTTTGGTTTGTTTTGCTTCTTTGTTACACTGAAATGTTTCACATCATCCACTGAGTTTTAGTATCAGATAACCTGATGCAAATAAAACATGCTGTTAGCAAACAATGAATCATTTAAGGGAAAAAGGCTTTCCAAACCTTGCCTGGCCTTGTTTCAAAAAGGTGTCCCCTAAGCGTAGGCGAGACAGCTTTCATCAAGCAATTACAATAACAGGTAAGGAGTGTTCAATCATTAGGGATTTTTTTTCTAATCAGGAACTCTGGAGAATTTTTGAGCATTAATTACCTGTTTAAGGTCATACCACAGCATATTAATACATTTAATTCAACACTTTGACTAGGCCACTAGATTCTTACACGTTGTGAAAACTGGGCCAAGTGAGACCTGAAGTGCTGTAAATGTTGTTCTGGGTTATTTTGTGAACTCCTGATGTGTGGTTGATGCTGGCCACTCCTGGGAAGGATTATCATTTTTATAGGTTTTCTCCATTTGTGGATACTGGCTGTCACTTTGGTTCAGTGTAGTCACATATAAATGGCTTTATAACCCTTTCCAAGCAGAAAGATATCTGTGATTTTGTTTCTAATCTGTTCTTGAATTTCTCTTGATCGGGGCATGACGAGTTGTTTTTTGAGATATTTTAGCCTCCTTCATGTTGTCAGACAGGTTCTGTTTCAGCGATTTCTTGATTCTCTCGGTCAAGGCAGTAATCAGGCCTAAGTATGGCTAGTGAAACTAAACTCCCCTTTCTGAAAAATATTGTTATTCATAGTTAAGTCATGAGTTAACAATTGTGTTCAATTACCTTTTCACATGAGCCATGGTTGGTTTGAATAGTTTTTCCCTTAAAAATTAAACGGTCATTTAAAAAAACAGCACTCTGTATTTACTCAACTTATCTTTGTCTGTTATTAAAACTAGTTTGATCTGAAACACTTAAGAGTGGCAAAAATTAAACACAGAATAAATCTGTAAGCTCGCAAACATTTTTACAGCACTGTACTTCAGTAAGATTAGTAAATTGGTTGAATTTTGAATTTGATTCTTTTGACTACAGTTGGCAGGAACAAGCACGACGTCACAAAGAAGAAACACGATTTAATAACCCACAGTTTTATTGTATAAAACATTACCAGGAGCTAACCAGCATTCATGACATTCAATAAAATGTTTGTGGGACTTTTGACTAAACTATTTTTTCCTCTCAAAACCAGTTGTCCAAAAAACACTGACAATAAAAAGGTGGGCTGGTACTTTGTTGTACAGTACGTATAGTTAGTGCACAAATGTTTCAAAACTGACCAATCAAGAAGCAGAAACACAGGAGCTTAAATCTACTACAATAATAGGTTAATAGTAACTGTTTTGCAAAGAGAACAAATAAATCTAGATGTTAATCTGAATCTCACATGGGAGGACATATTAAAGGTTTGTTTCAGTAAAAAAAATAGATAATATAAACCATATACAAATACAACATAAATAACTAAGTAATCCATCCCTGTGATTGTAGTACATATCGTTTGTCACAATGACCATTGAAGGCAAATCAACGAGACAACGAGGCTCCTGAAGGTGTTTGTTTGTCCACGTGTGGGAAGCAGAGGCTGGGTTTAAGGCTGAGCTTCGGCTTCAGGATCATCGTAGATGTAGCTGCCGACGCCTCCAGTGTTAACACCTGAGGAAGAGCAGAACAAGAAATACCGCAACCTTTGTGGTTTAAATAAATTACAGAATGAAACTAGTCATGTTTTTAACCTGCTGTATGTAGATATTTCTGAAGGCTTTTTGCAGTGGATTGTAAACTGATTAGAAGTTTTGTATTTTGATCCTAAAATTATAATGAATAAAATGAATAATAAAGGATGGTTGCAACAGCATGTTAGCTGACTGCCTGTGTGCTGCTCTGGAGCACATACCAAACAGCGATTACCAGTCACTGGTACTGGAGTGACACAATAAAGGGGCTTTTTGGATGCAAAATAAAGCGTCTGAGCTGTAGCAAACTGTGGCAATCAGAGACAAAGAGATGAGATGAAACATTTTATCTCTTACCTGTCATCATCACATTTCAGAGTGAGTAAACGCAGGAACTTTCAAGATGAAGACATTCTGGTGCCAGAGCACAGGAGGACTTACCTGACTGAACCCTGCACCATGTCAATTTCTGCTCATTTCATTTAATATCAGGTTAATCTCTGCCATACTTCCTGACGGGTTTTTGTTGTGGACAATACCAAACCGATGCTTGGGCTGTTCGTAACTCTTAGCCCAAAAACACATTTACAGTTGAGAGATTCCTGTCAAAACTTGAATTGCTTTAAAAAAGTCTCAGCCCATGTATGCAAATTAACAAAGACCTCTAGACATTACTGCCAAATGTATAGTTTTAAGCAGGTTGGGTAAATGTACATTTTCAAATTAAAAGCTAGCGGCCAGTACTGCTTACCAAAAGTTTAAACAAAAATAAATAAATTCTTTTCTTGCCAGTAATAACAGCAGTCTTTCCTTTGTGTAGGCCGCTGACTCAATTTTTATCCAACTACACCTAAAATGGTTATGTGCTTCACTGATAACACCAAGTTTTTCTCCATATTAATGCATACATTTGAACTACATTCGCTCCTTTGAATTTATTATGGGTCTAGTCCTTGATTAAAAGTCAAATTTCTTTAAAAACGTCCTTATTACTTGCATTTGATACTTTCTTTCACCAATATTCCTACGTGTCGTCATGGTTACCCTCATTGATTGCCATGCAAGATGGGTCATGAGTATGTTTTGTGACATCATTGCAATCACCTTATTCATTTTTCATGCAAGACAAAGCACAGAAATAGCAGGTGTCAGTCAAAATCAATAATGCCATCGGTGGCAGTTTTAGTTCTTTAACATTTTGTTGCTCCAGTCAACATTTCTAGCATCTCTAAGGCACAGAACAGTAATCAGTTTTCTCTTCCCACAAATGCTTAACAAAGCTACAACTACCTTTTCCCCATTCTAATAAACTTTTAAGTTTCTAAATCAAGTCATACACATTGCATTTTAGACTCCAGGTGGTTTGAACGTTTATCCCCAGTTTTTTTCCCATCAGAATAGGTAGGATTTATGTCTTCATACCTTTGGGTCCAAACAGCACAGCGTAGCAAGGCTTGTGGCAGTAAGGTTGTCCATCATGCTGCAACAGGAACAAAATCGTTTTATAACTCAGCATCTCTATTTGTTTACATTTCCTAATTTTTCTAATATTACAGTTTTTATTAGTACCACTAGAACTACAGCAACTGCTGACAATATTATACTAAAATAATGATTTCAGCTTTCTTTTTTTTTTCCGAAATCTTGATCTTTACTATGACCAAGCTACACATCTATTCAAGAGAAATACTTCTAATTTAATTTTCTGGAAACCACAAATACATGCGATGTCTGTGTCTTGTATGTAGGTATTCCAAGTTTTTACCAGGGTATGGTAATTATTGTACATCCTTGTTTTACTTTCAAAACTTTGGCTGAAAAGCTATCTACAGGAAAACGGGGCTTAATAAAAAGTGGAGTGGTAGATCGATCTAAGCATGTAACTTTGATATGAAAGATCAGTTTTAAATTTAGCAAAAATATTTTTTTCTTTTCCTGAAGACAGTCCTAGTTCCATGACATTATATATTGCTGGAGATTGGGCTTCTCATGTACTGTAAGACTACAAGACGAATTAGCAAAACAAACTGTTCCTCCACGTCTCTCAAACATCCTAAATAATGAAAACATGCTCTGTTAGGGCTCATTACTTTAACAATAAAGTAAAAATGTCACACCAACTACTGTACAAAAAAATCTGAAAATACATATAAAAAATTGTATATCAGATTTGGGCATCAATGGCAGTTAAAGTCCATCCATCTGGCAACATATGTTATGGAAAGCTGAAAACTTGAAATTTAATAGCCTGCTAAATACTGCTTGTAAGCAGTGGTCTGAAATTGCAATATTGGTCTCACTGATACTGTGATGATGATTGCAATTTGATATGTTGTGCAGCTCTACATTAATTAACAAAAATATTGGAGGCCTTATTTAGGTTTTTAATGCAGTAAAGCTCAGTGAGCTTTACAAGAAGATTCACTTTCCACAGATTGCTACACAGTTTAAGATTGAATTTATGTTGTTTTGCAAATTATGAATTCAAGCACATCATTGTTGCCCACCTACAGTGTTATTGTCTCACCTCTGCATGGCTGCCCGGAGCCAGAGTTTTACTACACCTCTCGCAGCGAAGGCAGGGCCGGTGCCAGTTCTTCCCCAGTGATGACACCTTCTCAGCTGCATGGAGAGACCACGATGGAGACAGTCACCACAGCAACCAGTCGACTGAGTCACCAAGACCCTTTTCTGACATTGATATGATACATGCAGATATTAGGAGATGTGAGAAATAACGGAACAGATCTGCTCACCAAAGTACACCGTCTTGTTGCATCTGGGGCAGATGTTGGGTCCTCCAGAGAAAGATGAGAAGCTTGCAGCTGCAGAAGTGTTATATATTATAATAATAATATAACAATATTTTGTTCAAAAAACTTTGTCTTTTTATACATGCAAACCTTCTATGTGTGGATGGAAGAGATGGATTTCTTACATGTTTGAAATAAATTAGATTTTAAATTGTGGTAACGAAATGCTACTACTGTATCATAATTCGTTTTATAAAAAAAAAAAAATCATTTCAGAGAAACAACACTTTAACCTTATTCTAAAATTTCAACACGTGACATGTTATCTATTTCTGCTCCACATATTTCTCACCCTTCACTGGTCCCCGTGTGGGGGCTCTTTTCTCCTCCTCCGGTTTGCCAAGAGTTTCCATGGAAACGGCTGCCGGGGCCTCGTTGACAGGAGAGTCGTACACGTAGGAACCAGCTCCACCAATGTTCACACCTGCAAAAAACAGGGGAAAAAAAACGCAAATGGTGCTCATGCAAAGAGAAATACAGTCCAGTAACGAACATTATTAATAAGATGAAACAGCACCTTTTGGTCCAAAGAGGGCAGCGTAACAGGGCTTGTGGCAGTAAGGTTTCCCGTCATGCTGCACAATGTGAGAGAGGACGGTTAAAAAACATTTTGTTTGTAAAAGTTGAGTTAAATAAAATGGTAATTTTGCTAACTTTAAGTTCACATAACAATTTCACATAACAAATGAACTGGAGCTTGTTTTAGGCATGAATAAAAACTGTATCCTTTTTGGTGCTTTTCTTTTTTGAAGCTATTTATAATCACAGGACTAAAGAGCCAAAATGAGCATCTGCTGCAAGTTATGTGCTGTTTATAGTAAAAGAAACTGATGTGTCTGTTTTTCAGAGGAATTTTATATAAACACTTGCTTACATTTAAATTATGCAACATTGTCTGGCCTGCAGTAAAGTTAGATTAATGGAAGTCAGGAATGCTGAGCCACACAAGAAGCATTTTAGAGTTTTTCTACATGTTTCTAACAGAACATTCTAGTTCCTTTCTTGTACGTTAGGCTTTATGTGAGCACCTAATTAACCCTAAAGTGCCTAGTCTGCATTATTTCTTTCACCTGCCAAGTTAGTAGGTTAGAATGAAGCCATTCACAACTGAGAACAATCAGCTCAGCATGATTCATTGTGTGTTACTTCTGTGTTAGAAGCCTGATAAAAACAGTGAAAGTTGCAGAAACAGCCAGACAATCTGATAAATCTCCTGCTGAGCTGTTAACAACATGCAGCTTCTATAAGTTACTTTTTATCTGAACTGCGAAGGAAAACTTGTAGAAGCTAAAAATGACCAGAATCCCGTTTTAGCCAGTACTGAACATCAAAATGTGACTGAAGATACATACAGCACACTTCTACAACCTATTTGTTTATATTGGCTTAAATACACCACTTTAATTCACTGACACTCCCCTGAAATGGTTCAAATGTTACTTCACTGACAGAATGGAGCATGTTTCTTTAGATAATGTAAAGTCCCAATCTCACAAAATCTCTTGTGGGGTCCCCTTTCGGTCACTCAAGGGACCCATATGATTCTTTTCTATATATTTTTTTTATTGGTGTTGTCATCTGTTGCCATGGAACTTACAAGGGTTGGACAATGAAACTGAAACACCTGTCATTTTAGTGTGGGAGGTTTCATTGCTAAATTGGACCAGCCTGGTAGCCAGTCTTCATTGATTGCACATTGCACCAGTAAGAGCAGAGTGTGAAGGTTCAATTAGCAGGGTAAGAGCACAGTTTTGCTCAAAATATTGAAATGCACACAACATTATGGGTGACATACCAGAGTTCAAAAGAGGACAAATTGTTGGTGCACGTCTTGCTGGCGCATCTGTGACCAAAACAGCAAGTCTTTGTGATGTATCAAGAGCCACGGTATCCAGGGTAATGTCAGCACACCACCAAGAAGGACGAACCACATCCAACAGGATTAACTGTGGACGCAAGAGGAAGCTGTCTGAAAGGGTGTTCGGGGCTAACCCGGATTATATCCAAAAAACAAAAAACCACGGCTGCCCAAATCACGGCAGAATTAAATGTGCCCTCAACTCTCCTTTTTTCCACCAAACTGTCCTTTTGGGAGCTCTACAGGTCAATATAAAAAGCCGGCTGCTATAACAAAACCTTTGGTCACTCATGCCAATGCCAAACGTCGGTTTTTCAATGGTGCAAGGAGCGCAAATCGGGGCTGTGGACAATGTAAAAACATGTATTGTTCTCTGATGATCCACCTTTACTGTTTTTTCCCCCCCCACCCCGGGAGATTTTTTTGGGTGTGGAGAGCCCCAAAAAGCATACCACCCAGACTGTTGCATGCCCAGAGTGAAGCATGGGGGTGGATCATAGGGTTTTTTGGGGCTGCCATATCAGGCATTCCCTTGGGGGCCCCCAATACTTGTGCTAGACGGGCGCGTCACTGCCAAGGACTCCCGAACCATTCTTCAGGACCATGTGCTCCAATGGTTAAAACATTGTATCCTAAGGGGCGGTGCCGTGTATCAGGATGACAACACCAATACAAAACAGCAAGACTGGTGAAAGATTGGTTTGATGAACATGAAAGTGAAGTTGAAATCCCCATGGCCTGCACAGTCACCAGATTAAATATTATTGAGCCCCTTTTTGGGGGGTTTTTGGAGGAGCGAGTCGGAAACGTTTTCCTCCACCAGTATCACGTAGTGACCTGGTCACTATCCTGCAAGAAGAATGGCCTAAAATCCCTCTGACCACTGTGCAGGACTTGTATATGTCATTCCCAAGACGAATTGACGCTGTATTGGCCGCAAAAGGAGGCCCTACACCATACTAATAAATTATTGTGGTCTAAAACCAGGTGTTTCAGTTTCATTGTCCAACCCCTGTAAGTCTATGACACTCAACTATATTCAGTTTAGTTTATTGATTTGTTTTGTTAAAAAGAAAAAACAAAACAAGAACAAAACTCCAGTATATATCTCCCCAAACACCCAGAACTCTGCTGCCAAGGTCCCAAGGAGACCGCAGATGTGACATTATAACCTCTATTCTATGCTCGCTCCAATTGCTGCAAGACTGACTGACAAGGTCTCCTTTTTCACCCACCAACGCATCTATAGATACTCCCCACCATTTCTGAAAGAACTTCCCACACTACAAACCTCAACATGCGTCTTTAAAACTATCAAATTGCCTTCTTCCCAGGACAAAACTCTGTATTATGGGAAATTGAATCTATGGTCCTGCTGCCCCTTGTCTGTAGAATATTCTCCCTGACACTCTGAGGGCACCACAACAAACAGACAGTAAAATGTTGCAATTATTTTTAAAGGAAAGATTTCTTTTAATCTAACCTTGCAAAAGTGTTCATAATTGAGCATTATGCTTTTATAGTGTTTGAGATTTTTTTTTAAATGCAAAGAGAGAAATAAATAAAATCTATTTTTATTATTATTATTATCATTATTATTATATTTTTTATATATATAACCTAAGGGCTTTTTCTACAAATATGTGGTTTTTCAGCTTTCAAAAAGAACAAAAACAAACATTAAGGCAAAGTTCTGAATAAAGTGACTGAAATAGATTTTAAATTCTAAAATGCTGAAAGGAATCTGAAAACTCCTAAGATGACAAACAACTAGAAAGGAAAAGCACAGATATGTTTTTTTAGTGATAACCATTAAAGACTGTTCTTGAATTAAATCAACACTGTCACGTTGTCTCTCAATGAGGAGACAGTCTGTCTATGGTGAAAACCAGTAATTGCACTCTTGGCTTAAAGACAGTATCACAACTGTAGGATCTAACCAACAACTTCCAGTACTGAGTTTTTTTCTTTCTACTACTAAAGGCCGCAAACATATCTCTGTCTTCTCACACAAATGTTTAACACAGCTTGAAGCATCTGACTGCAGCTCCAGTGATTGTCCACACACTCAGCTACAGAATAGGAACATCTAAGTCCACTTGAAAGACATCGTAATTTCACTTCTCTCATATTTCATCCACTTCTTTTATATCCTTCATATTTTTCCTGGTCATGCATGCCTGAGAAACAGTCACTGAAAATGTATCCGTGACATCAAATTATTGGTTAATGAAAAGTATAAGAATTTATCTATGTCATAAAGAAAACTCCTAATCCAACAAGGAATCCCAACTGACTCTGTTCACCATCCCTTCAATGTCTGCAAGATGTGTAACTAGTAAATACACTTTGAAATTATCTCTGCAATGTCATGATTAGTTATAAGAGTTAAAATACTACCAAGATAAACCAACATATGATTGACTCTAGAGCTCTGGAGTGAAACGAACAATGATCTTCTGAATAAAAGCTATCCTAGTTCCTGCTGCAGCTCCTCTTACCTCAGCATGGCCTCCTGGGTTCAGCGTCTTGCTGCAGCGCTCACATTTCAGGCAGAATTTATGCCAGTCTTTTCCTAAAGAGGACACCTTCTCCGCTGTGCAATGAGAAAACATACAAACAATTTTTATTTGAAGAAATTACTCCCTGAAATTCTGTAAAGTTTTACAGGAAAAATCGGTTTTAGGGTTCCAATTTGGAAAGTCAGAAATTAAATTGTAGTTTTAAGCATTTAAGAAAGTGATTCTGTTGTAATGAAGGTTTAATATTATAAACAAAAGACCAAAAAGAGAAAGTGAAAAATAAACCTTTATAATTGGCACAGTGAAACATTAGACAGGAAAAAAAGGTTTTTACTGCAGGCACTCCTCTGCAGAAAACATAATTTCACCTGATGTCTGAAAATCCTCCATCATTTCTCTTTTTTCCATTCTTTCATTCATGCATTCAGCCTGTCTGCTTCTTTTGTTTCAGCGCATTAGCAATCCCACATCATTTCATTCATTCCTTACACTGTGAATGTTCTCTCTAGGCAGAGAGACATTCACCATTCTGCTAAATGATTTCCTCTCCTTCTGTAATCTAAAGATTCATTCCCCTTCAGCCATCACTGAGGATTTTCCAATCATTTAAATATTACAGTTCACCTTTAGAAGACGGGGAGGCAATGAGAAGACAACAATAAGGAACTCAAAGGGAGTACAGACAGTTCTGCATCGTTGAATCTCATCACTGGAGGAAGTACAGGGAGATGCAAGGAGATGACAGTGAGGGAAGCGGGGAGACAAGATAATGAAGAGCAGTCAGACAAATGAGAAGAGTGATGAATTGTTATTTCTGACCTTTCCTCCTCCACCTACAAGTCTCTTCCTGCCATCTCCTCTACAAAGCTCATTCCTTCACAGAACCTTTAATCTTTGTCTTGTCTGTCGCTGCTCTGTATGCATCTTATCTGAGCTGTTATGATACCTTTGAAGAACATTAACTGTTTTAATGACCCAGATATATTTAACATCAGCTGTGACCAGAATTTGTGCTGGACAAAACCTGAACATAAAACATAATCATCAACCTGCAGTGAATAACAGCAGTGCAGCTGTGTCACCATGCCGACTGTCTAAGTGATAGAAAACACTTAAAGGCCACTTACTGTAAGAGTGTGTATCAGCCTAAAGCACATTCTTTCCACTGAGATCTAAAGGTCAACGTCATGAGTCACAGATTTTCCCTTTCATGGTATTTTATTCAATTTTTGTGAAGTTAATCCATCCAACTTTACTGAAGCAAAATATTATCCTAACCCTGACTCCCACAGGGAACCTTGATCCTAATTAACATCCAAACTTCATCCTGTATTCTGTGTCTCTACAATACTTGAAGCAGCTACTTTATAACTTAGCACATGTTGGTTGTCAAAATGTTTTCTTAAGGATGATCTCATAATGAATCCGCACAGAAATTGACGCAAATACTTCCTTACAGTCCTGTCCTAATTCTTGGTCGGGACCAGTTGCCAGGCAACTATCAGAGACCACACAAAGTCCCATCCAAGACATATCTACTAGAACGGAGATGGGTATTTTTGGTAACTCTGAACATCATAAATCAGTTACAAGTTAGATAAGAACGTAGTCATTTGAGTAAAAGAGTCATTTGTCTGTTATGTGCAGTTACAACACCTCTTTAAATGCTGGACGGGCTTGGACGTCCTTTAAGGCGACACAAGGTTGACTAGTCCAAGTAGGGCTTATTTATCTCAGAAAATTTGGAAAATGTAGACTAAATTTAGACTAAGATATTAAAGGTGAGGCTGGTTTGCCCATTTCATTAACATAAACCAGCTATCAAGCACATTCAGACATCATCAGATGTTTCCCACCTATATTTGATGTTGCTTTGCTTGTCTGTTTATCCACTGAGTTTAATACAATTCAATACAGTTTTATTATATTGCATCAATTCACAATAAATATTATCCCAAGGCAAAATACAAAGTCAATTCAATCCACTCATCAAATAAATTCAAAGTCCATAGTACACAAATTAACCCTAATTATCAAGCAAGACAGTCAAGCTCAGTTTATTATTTAAATTGGCTAAAAGTTTTTCTATCTAGGGAAACCCAGCAGTTTGCATCGAGTCAGTGACTTCCAGCATTCACTCCTTCTGGATGAGCATGTAGTCACAGAGGACAGTCGCTTGAATTGGGTCATTGATTGTGCAGCAATCCCTCACAGTGAGCATGCATGTAGTGACAATGGAAAGGTAAACTCCCTTTCATTCATCCAGACTTTTAGGGCCTGAGTGATTGAAAGAAATGTAACATTCCAGTAAATCTGGTCATGTTCTGCTAACATGTAAAGAAAAGCAGCCAATGTGCAAATAACAACTTTGAAGGCTTTTCAAGTAGGACATCAGAAATATACATCATAAAATTGTACCGTCTTTGCACTGTACTTTATATAAAAATATTGTCCTTGTTGGTTCCAAATTGAATCTAAATAGATGATTTATTCATGCTCAACTAAGCACAAACCCACATGTGTAACAAAGAAGGAATGTATTGGCTAAAATCTACTGTTGTTGTTTTTACATGTTTACCTGTGTATGTTTACAGTACTTCACCTCTGACCTCTCACAGGATATAAAGGGCAGATTCCCTGAAATAAAACCTTAGTTCAAGCTTCATGCTTCCCTTCAGTAAGAGTTTGGTCACAAAGAGAGATGGAGGATGGAGGGAGTAAAAGGTTCTTTAACAATCATTTATCTTCTTGTTCTCCAAAAATATCCCAACAGATACACTGAGCCTGATAAAACATGACATTTCCTGTTTAGACTCAGAGGCTGGCCAGGATGATAGGGTGAAATGTGACAGAGAGTAGGGCTGCCACGCAGAGAGCACTGTGCACTGGTGAAGCACAATATGAGTTTCCAACAAGCTTTCTAAATCATTTTTTTCATTAGGTTTTAATTACGTTACAGTTAAAGACATCTGCAGACAGTGTGTATCACAAAAATCTTCATTGTTTGTCATTGTTGAACAAGCATCCAGAGTTTTAAAATGCATTCTGTTCTCTGATCTATTAATAAACACTGGATGTAAAAACATAAAATGGTCTTCTACAACACAGAGGCTGGACCCCAGCAATGATCACAGAGTAACATAACCCCCTGATGCTGCAACTCAGCGACAAACACTGCCTGCATGAAAGGGATCATATTCCTCGTAAGATGCAGAATGTTTAAGCAACATCAATATTAACTGCAAAGGTTTAATTATTAAACAAATAATTAAGGCTGCAAGGTGGAGTTTCTCCACGGGATTCATGGAGAAGGAACAAAAGGGCGATCCATAAAAAACAACAAGCTATAGCTTAATAATTTACCATTCCATCAGGGCCTGGATCCAAAGCTCAACTCAAACTGTAACTACAAATCTACTTTCATATCAATACAAACTGATCGTGTAACATTAGACCTGAAGAGCTGCAGCAGCATAGCTATAATATATAAACTGATTCTATTAGAACCTAATGGCAGACATCAGGGATTGTTCATGAGCTTCTGATTTCTATGAGCACACCGGCCTGTTAATGGCTCACTGTAATCTTAACCACAGATAGTGGAGCCATTACTGCTGGTTCTGTACTGCACTGAGGCAGAACAAATCATCTGTCAGTCTGTGAATCTGCAGCTGAGCCATTTTGGATCTGTTTTGGAGAGAAACTGTCACTTTTACTTCCCATCGGATACATCAAAAATATCTGGTCTCTGCAGTGAGTCTGTGGCTTACATTATGTTGTACTATTACTACATTATAATCACAGAGTGGCAATCATAAAAGCTTGAATGTTTCTATAAACTTTATCAAAGCATGTGACAATACTGGCGTTTAACGTTGCAGTCAGGCTAAAAGCACGCACAAAAATGATCTCAGAATAAGGACTTTTATAAAATACATTTAAAATAAGAAGCTTCAGATGTTATAGAATTTTCCAACAACAGACAACACGACGACGTGCATAAATATCACTGATAGGAATATTATGTAGGAGGAGCAATTAAAATCTGAGTGGGATTGTAAAGTGACTGGTTTGATTGGTAATTATTAGTACAATAAAGATATATATGAGAAACAGTGCAAACACTGAGAAACAGTGCAAACACAAAGTTATAAAATAAGATAAAATAGCAAAATTATAATGTAGTTTTGAGCTTTGCGTCTGTGTAAAAATTCTCTATAAGCACAAACATATTCAGAACATTTCAGAAAAATAACAAATCCATAAAAATAAAATGTTGGAGGTCATCATCTTTAACAGATCAAATGTTTAGACAAAGGAAAATCTGCTTCAAAAATCCTATATTTTAAATGACATTTATTTTCTTCATATTAACATATCATTATCATTACATTAAAATAATATTAACATAAAATAATTTCTAACATGTAAATCAAAGAGACAATTAACTAATCAATCTAACATCGTAGCATAAATAATCCAACAGATGTGTTTTAATACGAGTTTTATTTGCTTTTTTTTTTAGACACAATGGGGGTAAAAGAGATCCAAAAAAAATCCCCTTTAGATAAGTCTGTGCATGCCATCCAGAGCTTCACAATGTCTGTTTGGGTTTAATTAGACACACCTCACTGAAAACACATTAGAATGCGCAGTTTACGACACTTATTACCATTTACATTGATAAATCTGATCAGAGGCCAGCCGTCCCACCCACCAGTCAACGCCCCCGGTCAGAACCACGATACCAGTGGCCTCTGCACAGGAAACATGCACTCACCGAAATACACCGTGTTGTCGCATTTCGGACACTTTGACGCCATGATCGGTGCGGAGTGGACAGAACGAATGGACCGTTTTTAGTCTGTCCTGTGGTCTGTGTGGCTTTCTGTCTGCAGCTCCGTTGGAACAGACACACCTCTCTGGATGGGGCTGCTGATTTAATGACGATGAGGAGACCCTCATCCAGCCTCTACTGTCTCTGCTGCACTGTCCTAACTCCGCCCCAACCGTGACGTCAACAGGCGACAAAAGCTGCATTCCTATTTTCAGTTACTTACCCTGATAATGCGTGAGGTCCATTTAGTACGTTTTAGTCAATTTTGGTTCACATATGTAAATGTGCATCTAAACTGTGGAAGGTTTGCATGCAACTGTATAACTTTTAATTGTTTTCAAAATAAATATATTTTGCAAAGACACACATTTTAAATTAGAATGTGCATTTCAAGTTTTATTTGCTAATCTGAAACTTTTTTGAGGTGAGACCAAAGATTTCAGTCCTCCAAAATAAACTTTTATTTTTTTTAAAATGAGAAAATAGCTTGGCTTGGGGTCTTTTCACATCCCTGTTTGCTGTTTGCTGTCTGGGGTCGGAGGCCGGGAGTGGTCGGGACCTTCTGGTCGGGATCTGGGCTGGGGGTGGGGTTTGGGTCTTGGCGTGGTCTGTTAAAAGTGGGGCTGGCTTTTTCGGCTCTCTTGGGATCACTTGGATTTCCAGGGATCTTTGGCCCCCGGGTTTCAGTGCCCGGTCCGCGGTTGGGGGTTCCCGGGCTCTGGCGGGGGATCTTGGCTGGGCATTGCTGTGTTATTGAGATTGGCTTCGCTTTGGTGGGGGGGCTGGCCGGCCTGCTTGGGGGGCGCCAGGGTTACCTGCGGGAGGGTGGTGCCCCCATCCTGGGGAAACCCCCGGGTTTTGGGTTGGGGTTGGGGGGTGTCGGTCCTCAGCTCCCTGTGGGGGCCCCTTCCTCCAATGTTTTCCTTTTCTGTGGCCTGGCCCGGCCGGGTGCGGCGTGGTTGGGGAAGACCTTGGTCTGTCCGAAGCGGCATCCCCCACTTTTGGATGGAGCAGCTCTTTTTTTCTGGATCGGGCCGAATTTATTATTCCCAAACCCTGACAACCCAGGGTTCAGACCGGGGAAAGCAGGGTCGTGGGGTTTAACACTCCTCTTCTGAAAAAGCTTCGTACTGCACCCACCCATTACCCTTTTAAGACAGTGTCTCGCCCACTGCCAAAAGAATAGATTAAAAAAAAAATCTAAAAAAGGGAAAATCAGGAAAATCTCTAAAAAAAAAACACAACTAGACTAAAAAAAAAAATAAAAAATTAAAATGGGGCCTTCGGGACATAAATCTCTCTTTTCAAAGACTTTGCTAGTTAGTGACCTGTTTTTTGACAATCGATTGATTTATTTTGCATCACAAAAACCCTGGCTGAGCAAAGGTTTTTATTTACTATAAATGTTTAAACTCCTAAAATTATTAAAATTTTCAATTCCTCAAAAAACGGGGCGAGGAGGGAGTAAAAACCATCTTTCAGTCCGTTTTTTGATTGTCCAGCCCCAATCAATGCTACACTCTTTTGAATATTTAACCCCTTATTTTTCCTCACCAAAATTTGGGGAAAAGGGCACAAAAACCTTCTTTTTTGTTGTTTTTGTACCGTCCCCGGGCCTTACCTCAATTTTTAGACAGTTTTTTCAGACCTTTTATGTTTAGTGTTAAATACAGATGTTATTATAGTGGGGGTTTTAACATTCAGGTTGACACGGGAAAGTGATGTTTTAAAAAATAGCCTTTAATTTTCCTTAGACTAAATTGGCTTTACTAAAAAACCATTAAAAAAACCCTCCCCCCCTTTGTCTTCATTCTCTGGCCTTGTGCTGCTAGGGCATTGAGTGTACAACTTTACAATTTTTCTCACAAACCTGTGCTGTCTGACCTTTTTTTTAAAAACCTTTTGATTTTTAATTTAAACCCGATCCCCACACCTAAAAGAAATTTCTTTTTTTAATCTTTTTAAAAACGATCTGTAAAAAATTTTTAAAAGAATCTGTTCATTTTTAAATTTTTGCTCATTTCAAAAAAAAACAAGTGGGGGGCAATTTTTTTTGTTTCTTCCCCTTCACAAATTGATTCTCTTGTTCAGAGTTTTTTACTTCATCTTGCGTGGTGCTTAACTGCAGCCCCCTTGAAAAAGAAGGAAATTATTCATGGGAAAGGCAGGCCCCTTGGGTTTAATTCAAGCTGCGTATTTTAAAAGCACAATTTTTAGAAAATTGGAAAAAATGGCGCCTACAACCTAGAGGATTCCACTTAATCTGGAAAAATACCCTACTTTTTTGTATAAAAAGACACTTCACCAGCTAGAACCTTATTTTTTACCTTTTTAATGAAGAAACAAGAATATCCTGGTTTTTCTCTTTATACAGTTGCTAAATTTTACATAGAGTCTAGTCTGGAGCCATCCATTCCTTAGCTCTCACCCATCATTTTTTTAGGGGTTCTTCCAAAATAAAATTGTTTTCTTTTAAAAAGAAAATCTTTGAAATCCCCCCAGAGATGATTATTTCATCCTCAAAAAAGAGACAACTTGGGAAATAACTGTAGAACTGATCTGTGGTTTGGACTTTTTTTGATCCTGTGGACTTCCGATTTTATAGAAATATTAGTTTTCATCTAAACCTTCACTTGTATGTTAGCCCCAATCCCACCAAATTTTTTTAAGGAAGTTTTTTTTCCCTCTGATTACCACCCCTTTTTTTAGATTTTATTAATCTATTTTTGTAATGGATATTACCCCAAGCTTTTAAGGAGCTGAAATTTTTAAAAACCTTTCTTAAAAAAACCTCCCTTAAAATCGAGATGACTTAAAAAAATTTACAAACCGATATCCATCTTCCGTTCTTTCAAAAAATTTTTGAGAAAATATTTGCAAAACAAATGTGTAGCTTTACCCCAGCAAGACTTTTTTTAAAGAGTTTCAGCCCAGCTTCAAAGCTCATCATACATGAAACAGCTCTGCTGAAAGCTTTAAATGATATTCTTATTGCCTCAGATAATGGACTTGTGTCTGTACGGGGTTTCTGTTAGATCTCAGTGCTGCTTTGATACAGCTCGATCATAATATTCTCTAAAAAGGCTGGAATATGCTGTAGGGATCGGGGGAACAGCACTAGGCTGGTTTAAATCTTATTTGTCTGACAGATTCCAGTTTGTTTTGTAAATGATAATCATCTTTTAAATCCAGGGTTAATTGTGGGGTACCACGGTTCAGTACTTGGGGCCCCAATTCTCTTTACTATAAATGCTTCCAAAAGTAAAATTATCAGGCAGCATAGAATAAATTTTCACTGTTACGCTGATGACACTCAGCTTTTTACTTATCCATAAATCCTGGTGAGCCCAACCAGTTAGATAGACTACAAGCATGTCTTGAAAAAAAACTTTGGTGACTTTAAATTTTTTCTGCTTCTCAGACAAGACAGAAGTTGTCGTCTTTGGAAAACCGAGTCTTTAAAAAGAAACCTGCTTATTCATCACTTAACCTGGATGGCATTAAATTGACCCCGATAATAAAGAAAAAACTTGGTTTTTTTTTATTTTTACCAGGACATGTCCTTTAAATCCCTATTAAACAGGTTTCCAGGATTTCCTTCTTTCATCTCCGGAACATGCCAAATTAGAAATATCCTGTCCAGGATTGATGCTGAAAACAGTTTCATCTTTGTTACTTCAAGGCTGGACATTGTAATTCTTACTATCAGGGATGTCCACAAAAAAGCTTAAAAGCCTTCAGCTGATTCAAAATGCTGCACAAGAAAATTTTCTGATGAAAATTAAAAAGAAGGATCATATTCCCCTACTTTAGCTTCCCCCTTCTTGCTCCCTGTTAAACCAGAATAGAATTTTAAAAATTCTCCTCCTCACATATAAAGCCCTTAATGATTTAGCTCCATCATACATCAGAGAGCTGTTTGTCCATATGTTCCTAACAGAGCACTTCGTTCTCAGACTGCAGGTTTACTGGGTTTTCCAAAGTCTTCTAGAGTAGAAGGGGCAGATCCCTTTAGTTTATCAGGGCTCCTCCCTGTGGAAACCCCCCCCAGTTTTAATCCGTGAGGGGGGACACCCTGTCTCTTTTTTAAGGCTAGGCTTAAAAAATTTCCTTTTTTGAAAAAGCTTATAGTTAGAGTGGCTTAGGTTATCCTGAGCTATCTCTGTAGTTATGCTGCTATGGGCTTAGGCTGCTGGAGGACATAATGACCACTTTTCCCCCCTTCGCTACTTTCTCACACTACTCTTTAAAATTTTGTATTTTTTTGCTGTTATTTCAGCTTTTAACTTTGTTCTCTCCTCCTCTTTCTAAAAAGCTACACCTGGCCTGACTCTGTGTCTACCTGGACAACTGTCCCCGGGGGGCATCGTCCGAGCTTCTGCTGGCAAAAACCTGGGGGCTCACCCTCTACCGATGATCCACATGGGCCCCGTCATTCAGTGTTTAACCTTTCTCTCTCCTAGACATAGCTACTGACGGAGCTTTTAAACTGTAACTAACTCTATGTGCTCTCTTCAGACTCTAACATTGAAAACTGGCTCAGAGTTTATCTGTTCTTTCTTTCTAGGTGAAAAAAGATTTTAAAACACATCCCCTTAACTTTACCCTTTTCCTTCCCCTAGAAATACTCCGGATCAGTGCTTCTTTGTTCTCTTTGTGTCTCTGCTCTGTTCTCTCTAACCCCCGTCGGTCGTGGGAGAGGCCCGCTCACACTGAGCCTGGTTTCCTGGAGTTTTTTTCCTGTTAAAAAGAGTTTTTTTTTTCTCCACTGTCCCCGCTACATGCATGCTCAGTATGAGGGGTTGCTGCAAAGTCAACGCCAGTGACTGTCCATTGTCTCTACATGCTCATCCAGGGGAAGTGAATGCTCAAATCACTGACTGGATGCAATCTGCTGGGGTTTTCCCTTGATAGACAAAATTTTTATCCAATTTTGAATAAATAACAGAATCTGACTGCACTGTTCAATGATTTGGATTAATTGTAATGCATGTACCTGACTTTTGTGAAGTGCCTTGAGACGACATGTGTTGTGAATTGGCGCTATATAAATAAACTGAATTGAAATTGAATTGAATTGGTTGGTGGTCGGGTAGGTGGGGCGGTGGAACATGTCTTGTGCCTGCACTGGGGTGGCTGGCGTGTTGTCCTTGGCCAGGAGTGGTTGGCTGGCCCGGCCTGATTACCCAACTGGTGCATGTTTCCAGCTGGCGCTGGCCGGATGGTTGGGCGGGCTTGGCGGTGTGCTGTCATGCTGGCTGTTGTGTCTGGGGGGGGGTAAAGGAGCCGGGCTAAAAGGTGGCTTTGGGGGACTGCAGCGTTTGGGGTGGGGTGGGGGTGGGGGTGAGTCTTTGTTCCCAGAGTGCTTGCCGCTGGCCGGTGACCTCTTGCTGGGTGAGTTTGTCCCATCTTGGTGTGGGTTCTGTTGTGGGCGCGGTGCTCTGTAGTGTCTGCTCTGTTGCGCCTGTGGGCGGGGGCTGGGGTAGTGTTGCGCAGGGGCCTTGCTTTGCCATCGCAGCATGCTGTGTGGTGGGGGCAAGATGCCGCGCGAGATGCTTGGAGTGGGGCTGTGTGTGGAGCTCGCGCTGAATGTGTGTCGCTTCATCTGCTTTTTGGGGATGAAGCTCACCTGTGGGCATGTGTCCATGTGCTGGAGGTAGGGGATTCATGGCGTTTGGGTTCGGGGGCATGTGTTTGATATCTATGTCCTGGTTGGGGTTGGCCCTGTGGGGAAATTCGTGTTGGGGTTCATCGGGGGTGGGGGGCTCATGGGGTTAGGATCGGAATTCATTGGGGAGTTAGGACTATTTCATTCTGTGGCGGCTCTGGTTGGCAGGCTGGTTTGGACCATGTACTTTTGTGCATGGGCCTGTGGGCTTGTCGTTGAAGCCTCTAGGGGCTTCTGCACTGTGGCTGCTGGATGGTTCCCCTGGGACTCTCCCCTGCTCTTCTGTGGGGGGGTTGCGGTAGTTCCGGCAGTGGTTCTCCTGGGGTTCCTGTGCTCTGGGGGGCCTTGGATCTCTGTGCCTTGGATCTCTTCCGTATATGTCCCAGGTGTCCGGGGGGGGCAGCTCTGTGGCTCCTCACACTCGCTACTGCATATTTTTATGGAGAAACATTGTATACAAAATTGCGCTCACGCTCAGAGCCACAGGTGTTTTGATTCAGGTGTTAACAGATACACAAATGTTCTATATTGAGCCACATTTACCACTAAATACATCTTGCACTCATAAGTACCGTGCACTTTTTGGTAAAAAAGCTGTTAGCATGAACGTTAGCTGTAATGTTCCACTTGTGAAAGTAAATCTGTTGGGCTTTTTCTTGGCACTCCGACAACAATTGTGAGCACCACTCTGCCACAGAGGACATGATTAAAAAATAAATAAAAAATGAGAAAAAAATAAATAAATAGAATATAAAACGCTTTAAATTCACAAGCTAAACTTTAGATGCTAATTATATTTCACATTAATTTACAAAAATAATATGCTCATTATCATTTCTTTTGTACTTTTTTTCAAAATAACAAAATTCTTTCACAGACAAAAACTAATATTGTGCTATCAAAATTGCAGTTTTGATTGCAACAATGTATATATTAGTTTATAATGTTTGGCTTTCAAATGTATTTTCCTTGATCAAAAAAGTTTTTTTTTATTTAAAAAATAATTAACCTGGTATTTCATTTAATTCTATCATTAATAGCATTTTATATTTTCTTCAGAAATGTTTGATTTCTTAATATTTTGTTTTATTACTTTCAAGTTTTACCTAACTTAAAACTACACGGGATGCCAGTTGGTACCAAAGTGCATAACAAATAAAAAATAAAACCCTATTTGGTTTTCATGTAATACTTTTTGATTTCTGATTTTGAGTGTTTTGTTTGAAACAAAAACAATAAAAAAAAATCATTATCAGTGCACGTTTGGTTTAAATGAATTGCATTTAGCTTATTGACACATTGACATGTTTAACTTGTATTGTATTTCTCTCCACTTGGTGACAGCAGAAATAAATTAAAACCTGAATTATGTCATATTAAGTGTAAAAAATTAAGTGTCAAATTTGGGTATGTCAGCAAAAATTAAAGCTTTTTTTTAACCCTATTTTCTCAACTTTCCATAATCTTTCTCAGAGCAAAATTCTAATTGCGCATCTGAATATTTCTAGGGGTCAAATGAAATAGTGAATGAAGATCTAGATAAAATAAATGTAAATTAAGATGTCCGGATATTTTTTAAGGTTTCCCTCATGTGATTCATGTTGAATTCCAGCCATGTTGGTTGTTCTGCCTTAATTAGTGTCACCCTTCAGCTCTGTTTGTTTCCTCTGTGGTTGTTAGGTTACCTTTCCTGACAGCACTCCTGTTCCCAGGGAATGTTAAGTGCTGCTCTGCAGCTCCCTAGAATATTACTGTGTACATTCTTGGCTCTGAGATACAAGGAGAGCTCACATATGGATGGCTTTTTGTGTGGAACTGAGAACAACTGCTTTTTGAAATTTAACAGTAGTATATACAGTCATATTGAATAAAAGAATATGCGTTCCGATGAGGCTTGTTAGTCAGATTAAAAGTACCTTTTGAAAATAAAAACCTTTAAGCAGGTATTAAACATACTTTTCAATAAGCAAACATTTCTTATTAAAAAATGCTTTTTTATTGGTCTGATGTAATATTCTAATCTTCCATGTTGTGTCTTAATTTGCTGTAAGCAGAAAATCATCATAATGAACAGAAAACAAAGCCTTGAAAACATTAGTCTGTCTGTAATTAATCTATATGATGTGTTTCGCTCAGTGAATTGAGTTACAGAAATAGATTATTTTTTCAGCTATATTCTAATTTATTTATTTATGGTGGTAGTAAATGTCGTGCACTTGTATAACGCTTTATCAAGTCTTAGGACCCCAAAGCACTTTACCCCAACCACCATCACCACCGTTGCCCAAAAATGATATCAACTGCCTTCAGACGTTATTTATGAATATTAGAATATTATTGAATAGCCACCCCAGGCTGTCACTCCAATGAACACGTAACAGTCAGAGTGCCAGATCAATACCACGTCTTTCTCTTCTGTGAAACTTTTGTAAAAAAAAAACAAAAAAAAATCATATATATAAATACTGTGCAAAGAAGTGTTACAGTGTGTTATAGAGTGTTATATACAGTACTGTGCAAAGGTTTTAGGCAGGTGTGAAAAAATACTGTAAACAAAGAATGCTTCCAAAAAGAGAAGTGTTAATCATTTATATTCATCAATCAACAAAATGCAGTCAATGAAAAAAAGAGAAATCTAAATCAAATCAATATTTGGTGTGACCACCATTTGCCTTCAAAACAGCATCAAATCTTCTAGGTACACTTGCACACAGTTTTTGAAGGAACTTGGCTGGTAGGTTGTTTCAAACATCTTGGAGAACTAACCACAGATCTTCTGTGGATGTAGCCTTTCTCACATCCTTCTGTCTCTTAATGTAATCCCAAACACATTCGATGATGTTGAGATCAGGGCTCTTTGGGGGCCATACCATCACTTCCAGTAAGTCTTGTTCTTCTTTACACTGAGGATAGTTCTTAATGACTTTGGCTGTATGTTTGGGTTCGCTCTCTTAGCATTTTGCAAACTGATTAAAAAAATAAAAAATCGTTGTTTATACTTCTGAAAGCATTCTTTGTTTACAGCATTTTTCACACCTGCCTAAAACCTTTGCACAGTACTGTATATAACAGTCTAGATATAACCAGAAAATTGTGGAAATTTTCAAAGAATAGTTACGTTATAATATAATATCCCACGCTTGGAACCTCAAAAATCCTGCTGAGATCCACAACTCAGGTATTAGAATTTGTTGAAAGGACAACTTTTAGTCTTATTCTGCACAACCTGGCCTTCAAGGAAGAGCAGAAACAAGAAAGCCTTTGTTGAAACAAAGTGTTTGGAAATACGTTTGCAGGTTAACATTTGGGAATAAAGACATGTGGAAGGTGCTCTCGTCAGATGAGACCAAAAATTGATTTTTTTGACCAATATAGAAAACACTGAATGTAGACAGAAACTAACACTGCTCCTTTTTAAGACATTAAAGGTTTAAATGACCCCCTCAACCAATAGCCTCCACTATATACAATGTGAATAATGCAAAGCTGCACAAAATGACTTTGTTGTGTTTGTTTGATTTTCTGTTTGCAAAATCTCAGTTGTTTAGCAGTGAGGAACACTCCAAAACTATCCGTGAAACGCATTTAACTGATGGCCTTCACAAAGCTAGACATAACAAGGAGAAACAAAGACTACACATACGGTTAAGTTTCCACACCCAAACAAATGACCAGTTAGCCCTTTTTCAGTTAAAAGCAGAGGAAACTCCCACGTCTGTGAATCTTACTGATATTTTGTCTTGGTTTTCCAAATATGTAGTGTTAGGACTGTTTTTCTTACATCTAAACAAGACTATGAATTAATTATGGGAGAAGAATGTTAACTGTTTTACTAAAAAAGCATAACTGATATTAAGTCTGACAATAAGACCAGTCTCTACATTTGTTTAGTGAGATAAACACACATCCATAATCAGTACTCTGGGTCTTCCATGAGCTCCACAAGGAATTGTCTTAAAATAAACGCCCCCAGATTGTGTTTGTCTGCAAGTTTTGGCACAGAAACAACGGGATGTCATGGCTGTGGAGTCGGCTTGACACCCAAGCAGCTTCTGTTTTATATCTGCTTAAAGGGATTTATCTTTTCTCTAAGCAGCATGCAGTCAAACAGAAAATTATTAGTGCAGACTGTTGTTATGTTCAAGTAGACTGCTCCCTGTTTCCCTACCAACACCAAAGTCTAATTTTAACCGTTTTTACTGACAGAAACAAAAACTTTCCAATGTCTTCACCACCTTTATTTTTGCCCTAATCTCCTTTAAACTTATTCCCAGAAGCAAACCTTGTCATATGCCTGTACTTAACCAAGATGTACAGCGCATCTGGAAAGTATTTACAGTGCTGCACTTTATCCACATTTAGTTATGTTACAGCTTTATTCTAAATGATATCAAATTAATCTCTTTTCACTAATTCTACTCACAAGACCCGTTTATGACAACGTGAAAAAAGTTTTTGTGAGATTGTTGGAAATTTGTTAAAAATAGACAACTAATGAATTGCATTCATGTAAGTATTTACAGCCTTTGCTAAATACGTTGTTGAACCACCTTTGGCAGCAATGACAGCCTCAAATCTTAGATATGATGCCACAAACTTAGGTTACTTATCTTTAGGCAGTTTTGCCCATTCTTTGCAGTACATCTCAAGCTCCATCAGGATGGATGGGAGACGTCTGTGCACAGCCATTTAAAGGATCTCTACAGAGTCTGTACTCTGGCTTGGCCACTCCAGGACATTCACAGAGTGGTTATTTCATCTGAAGGTTGATTGCTGGATAGATGTTTGTTTGTCTAGAAGGTTATCTCCTATTCACAAAGGATCACTGGAGCTCTGACAGAGTGACCATGGGTTTTTGGTCACTTTCTTGACCAAGGCCCTTCTCCCCCTATCGCTCAGCTTACATGGCTAGCTCTAGGAAGAGTCCTGGTGATTCCAAACTTTTTCCATTTACAAAAGATGAATACCACAGTGCTCATTGAGACCTTCAAGGCAGCAGAACTTTTTCTGTATTCTTCCCCAGATTTGTGCTGCAGCCTGATTGCTCAGACTTACTGTCTCCTTCCTCTGTCCAGATTGGGATTGGACCTGTTGATGCATAACGGTTGTTATGACTGATGCAAATTAAATCTCACCAATTAAGGTTTTATAACAAATTATTTATTAATTTTTTTGCCACTGAGATACAGCTTAAAAAGGTTAAAAATGTTAATATTTAAATTCACGTTTTAAGGTGTGGATGTCTTCATAGTTCAAAGGTTCCCAGGGTTTTTTTTAGTTAGGGAAACCCTTTAGCCATAATTTTAGCGATTTTATTAAAGGAAAAATGTTGGCTCTTTTTCTAAAACCCCGTGAGGGTGTTGAATCCTATTTTATCAGCTGTATTTATCATGATTCCCCTGTTAGGTATTTGAGTTTGAGTTTTTTTATGGATCTGCTCCCCCCCGTTGTTCTCTAGTTGCTGGTATTTACTTATTTCCTGTTTTCCTGTACATTTAGAATTACCTCTGATTCCTTCCGATGTTTCTGTGTTACTGGTCATTAGCCTCCCCTCCTCGTTGCCTGCTTTTTCCTGCCACCAGCTGCTCCACTCAAAGATCTCAACGGGGTTCCCCTCGAAAGTACTGGGTTCTCCTGAAGAACCATAGTGTCCCCCCCCCATAGGACCTAAAAATCACCAAGTTATGAAGGCTTAAATTAAAAAATTTTAATCAGAGTTTTTTAAAATATTTTAATGGGGGCTCCATTGTTGTACTTTTGGGTCATAACTAAAGAATGGAAAGACAAAGATCTCAAATTTTCCCATCAGAACGTCGGGTTCCCTGAACAGCCCCCAAGTGTCTCCCCCTGAAGGACCAAAACTCCCCAAATTATTAAGGGTTTAAACTTAAAAGATTTTAATCAAGTTTTTTAAAACAATTTATGTGGGGCTCCCGTTGCTGTAATTTTTGGTCATAACTAAAGAAAGGAAAGATCTAAGGATCTCAAACTGGTGCCCTTCTAGTTTAATGTTAATTTCTCCACCCTGCCTCGGTATTTAAACTCTGGTTTTCATTGCTCGCCACTGGATCCTACTTTTATGTCACTGTTTGCCTGCCTGCTCAAAGAATACAACTCTGTCCTGTTGCGGTTTTTCCCAAACTGCGTAACCTTAGCATTTGTTAAATTATCCATTTAAAAGGGCTTTCCTGAATCCCGCGCAGTTGGCTGCTAAACACCCCCATAATATGACAGTATAAATCTAACAAAAACATCATAAATCACAGCAGAGTTAAATATGAAAATGTCTTACCAAACTGTCAGTACAAATACAGCTCAGATGCACATTTCAAATGACCAGCTGTTAATCATTGTTAATCTCACAGAACACTTTTTGCTGAATAAACCTCCAGCTCCCTGTTAACAAAAACATAGAACATAGTAACGACTGCTGAAGCAGTTGCCATGAAACCATGAACAATGCTGGAAAACACAGCATGATCAGGAAGATGCGGTTCCTATAACATTGGGCCCTTTCCCATAAAACTGGAGTGGTGGGGGGAAACTGTCTAAACTAAAAGTGGGAAAGGGAGTTTTCGATGTGTTTGACACTTTATCTTAACGCCCTTGGATCAACCAACGTTTTTTAAATCTGCACCTTTTTAAATGTTTTTTGGGGTAAACAACCACAATGCAACAAGCAGTTTAACTCCATTTTGTCATGCCAAGCCTGTGTCTATGTTGTGTTTTTGTTTATTTCTCCTGGTCTGGTCTTTAGTTTACCCTCTGCTCTGTGTTTTGACTTGTTGAATTGTTTTCTCCCTCTGTCTCCCTGCAGTCTGGCTCGCATTTTTTCCCTTTTTTTCCCTTAAAATTAAATCATTCTTGTTCATTGGGTTTCCCCCCTTGTACTTCGTTTGTTTTTAAAGGCTTTAGTTTCAATTGTTCCGGGGTTTCCCTTTATTTTTTTTTGTCATATTTTTCCCATCTTGTTTTTTTTCTTTTTGTTTTGGGTCTGTGCCCTGGTCAGTAACCTGCTTCGGGATTCCATAGGGAAAATTAAACTTTTTACTTCATTCCAGTGTTTTGGGATTTTTCCCCTCTGCATTTTGGGGTCCTCCTTTAAAACCCCATCCCTGACACATTTTCATTCAAGCCAAAAAAGTTAAACATGGCAGGGGGCAGAGTATACTTGTCTTTTTTCTTTTAAACGGGAAGAAAAAGCCTGAAAAGAAACCCCCCCCCCCCCCAAAAAAAAAACAAAAAAACAAAAAAAAAAAAAAAAAACCCCCTTACTTTGTTTTAAAAATTGAGAAGAAAAAAAAACATTGAAAAAATTTCAATAAAAGATTGGTTGCTCAACTTAAACGGTCTCAAATTCTTTACAGTAGAAACCAAAACCAGAAAGAGAGGCAAGAACATTGATGTTGTAGGGACCTTTGTTTATATGACCTTCAACCATTTGGAGTAATCATATGTCAGTAAGTGTGTGTGTGTGTGTGTGTGTGTGTGTGTGTGTGCGTGTGTGTGGATGGTTGAGCATATGTGTAGAAATACATGTGTTTGTGTTGAGTGTGTGTGCGTGAGTGTGATTTTGTAAGGCCTGCAAACCACAGGGCAGGTAAACTCGGCTCCAGAGCGTAGCACCCCAGGGCTTGATCTGCGCAGCACCTCAGGGGCCTGGAGCTGATGCCATACACCTGAACAGTTTCACACCTTGATGTTTTGTAGCTTGTTCGCCACCTAAAGTGCTGGAAATGACAGGATGGTCATGGGAGAGGGGGGCTATTGGATGGGGTCCTCAAAAATGGAGGGGGTGGATGATGGCTGAGAGCTGAGAAGTGTGAAGTACTGGGTAGAAAAGCAGGCAGTTGTCAAAAATAAGGGAGGTTGCAGCAAGGGAGACTCCTACAGCCTGGAAGTCTGGTTTGTGACCTGAAATTGTGTTCAGGCTCTTCCAAACCCCACAAATGTTGTTCTGCTGCAGCTGGTCTTCCATCTTCTTCCTGTAAATTTTTTTTCATCCCTGATCCTTCTCATTCCTTCTGAACTAAACAGTCCTTCAGAACTTCTTCATTCTCATCAGACCATCTCTTCACGGTACATATCACAGCTGGTTCTTTGTGTAAACAGGGTTTATAAACAGGCTGTAGATGAATCAGGTTTTGGTCTGAGCCCCCCAGGGGTCGGAGAGGTGATGAGCTATATGCCTCGTTGAAGACACAAAATGTTCAGTGTTTAATTGTCCGTGGTGCAGCAGGTTACACAATGAGTGAAGGTTGGGAGAGTGGAGGACAGAGAGGCATGATTAAAATCTTCAGAGATCAGGAAAAGGGCCTGGAAATGCTGTGTTTGGTGTGTGTTGGTAACAGCATGGAGGACATCGCAATCAGTTGCAGCATTAGCAGGGGGAGATGACACACGCCGCTTTCGAGATGACATGTTTTAAACTCCCCAGAAGATAATACAGCCTCATGCTAACGGCTAGCAGCTCGATGTCCTAACTGGAGAACATCTCTTCAAGAGTTAAATGCCCAGAGTCACACCATTTATCATTCATAAAGACAGCCAGACCCCATCAGTTCTGTCAGCCCTGAGATGAAACCATCCATGTTTATGTGTGGTGTCTCAGTCCATGTCTCAGTCAGCATCATCAAGCTGTGCTCTCGATTGACCCTTTAATGTAGGCAGCCAATTCATCCACTTTTTTGGGAAGAGATCTCACATTTCCCAGGATGATGGGTGTGTACCTTTTCATCCGGTTGAAATGCCCATTGATGGTGTGGTTACCTTGTCTTCTCCTTCTCAGCTTGCTGGGAATATCGGGTTGCTCGGTGGCACAGTGGTGCTATCGAGAGCTAACAGCTGATTCATGGTGTAAACAATGGGAACATGGCCTCCAAACACAAATGCAGAAAAAAAAATAAAATATGAAGAATGCTGTCTACAAAAGCTCCATGAGGTGTAGAGCAAGGCGGAAAAATAGAAAAAAAAAGAAAAAAACTGAGGAAAGAGAGCAGGTTGCTAAAACAGGATGCGTGCTAAGTCCTGAGTATTGATACATTTTAAATCATGTTTTATGTGAAAAGAATGTTCATTATTCCTAATGTATTTACTTGGATGAAAATAAAAGCTATTACAACAATTCCGAGCTTGACTCACTTTTTAAACGCAATGCTATGAATTTAAGAACTGTGCATACAACAAAAACACTGTTTACGTTTTTTTGGGCGGACTTGAAAACCCCAAAGCAGAAAAACACTCAGGAGGCAAGAAAAGGTTTTAAAAAAGATTTATTTTTGCTCAGGAATGGGTTATGGTGGAGGCCCAACTGAGGCATGCCACGCAAAGAAGGAAAAAACAGGGAGGGTGGAATTTATCTGGGTGATGATCGAATATAGAAGAAGGGGGTTTGCTTACAGGGTTTAAGATGAGGATGCCAGGGAGGGGGTGAATGGAGCCTGGGAGTTTGGCAGACGTTTTTCTGGGGGGTCTTTTCCTACATCCCAAAGGGAGGTGAAAAAGCCACAGGTGGGGGTTTGGTTTGGGGGGTTTTTTCCAACAGCGGGTGGTGACTCCAGATACCCCGTTTTGCAGCTCGGTGGTGAGACACTTTTGAGGTTTGGCAGGGTTCCTTATGCCTGAGGCCAGGGAGAACGAGGAGCTTAGCGGCTGCCAGCTGGGATTTTTGGAGATTTTGAATCTTTTCTTAACTGGGAGTGACTGGAACAGGAACCAGGACTAGGAAGTTCACCTGGGAAGCAGCAAAGACAATGAGGTAAGAAACTATGATCTCTTAAGGAAGATATGAATAGCTCTGCCCGGTTGAGTTACCACAAAAGGCAAACACTCAGGCGCTGAAGTGCTGGCAACCTGCTCCTCATATACCCCTCCTGATGATGGTAATGAGCTACACCTGTCACCCTCTCACCCCAGGAGCTCAAGCGGCATCTAGTGGTGAAGCACAGTTAATGGCAGGCAAAAAACAAAAGACAGTATTTCCCAGACCCCGACATACACATATTCACACAGATCAGTGGTAAGCACCCTTGTGCAACATGTGTTTTTTCTTCTGTGTTACAGGAGTTAACCAAAGTTACTACAGTATAAAGAGTGCATACCTCACATACCACAAAAAGTAGATGTTTGTTTTGTCTTTCAGATAGCTCTACAAGTTTTAGTATGTGTGGGAGATCAAGAGATAGAATGAGGTCAAAACGTTAAAAACTGTGCATGTTTGAACACGCTTAAATCTGTTTAACAAATGATTACATGAAGACTTCCGGCATTTTAACTTTCAAATCTTATTATGGATTAAAACTTAAAAATGAATTATCCACAAAACTAGCCATGAAAGATAAAATGCTGACACAGCTGCAGTTTATAAACTCTAATTGGTTTCTCCCCTAGAAAAGTTCTTTAGTACAAAATGAGACCAATGTGGGCTACAGGGTGGCGCAGTTGGTAGCACTGTTACTTTGCAGCAAGAAGGTCCTGGGTTCAACTCCTGGCCGACGGTTTTTCTGCATGGAGTTTGCATGTTCTCCCTGTGCATGTGTGGGTTCTCACCGGGTACTCTGGCTTCCTCCCACAGTCCAAAGACATGCCTGTTTGGTCAATTGGTCTCTCTAAATTGCCCTTAGGTGTGTGAATGAGCGTGTGCTTGGTTGTTTGTGTGTTGCTCTGTGACGGACTGGCGACCTGTTAAGAGTTGTACCCCGCCTCTCGCCCGTAGACTGCTGGAGATAGGCACCAGCTTCCCCGCGACCCACTATGGAAGAAGCGGTATAGAAAATGACTGACTGACTGACTGAGACCAATGACTTTCTGTGACAAGTCTGTCGTTTCACTTCTGCAGAAATAGTAAGGAGTGTACTTGGTAATAATCTAAACAAAGACCTCTCCTTAAGAAACAGAAAAAACAAGGACAAATGCAAGTTTTTTAAAGTGTAGGTAGGTCCTGGGTTCAACTTTTAGGGTAAAGGGTATATCCAACAACGGGTATATCCAACACATTGTAGGAGGCGTCCAACAATGTTTTAAAGAAAAGAAAACTTCCATAACATTCACCAGGGAGTTCGGAAAAACTCTGATTTGCTCCTTATCACTCTAAATATTATGCTCTTGCTCTAAATAGACTCTTGCAGACTCTGCAAGATAATTGGAAAATTATGTACTAAGATGATTAGTTCAGCCCTGTGTTTTCACAATTCTTTTTGTACTTGGCCACACTGAAAAAAGTGCATTGGATTCATTTAATTCAATAGTGGACATTAGTTGCACACAAATGAATTGCTTTGGCAGCAATCTCCACTGTTGTGAATACAAGTATTTTGTGTTGTTACAAAATGGTTGATTTTTCTTTCCTTTTTTTTAGCATCACTAGTGGCGTTTATTGTTCTCATTAGTTCAACTGTAAGCTGACAGGAAAGGGGTGGGGAGAGGGGGAGGACATGCAGCAAAGGTAGCCTTAGCTGGGAGTTGAACCAGCGATGGCTGCCTCTAGAACTGAAGCCTCCCAATATGGCTTGTGTGTTACACCTCTATATACATTTTCTCTCAGTACAGGAAACAATACTGTTAAGGTAATTAAGGATACTCAGGTAGGTCCAATAGGTATATCCAGTTTCCTTATTTTCCAGTGCAGTTCACCAGACAGGGTTTAAATTAGGCCAAGAGAAGTAAATATGTAACATTCAGACTACATAGTCATTTAATCCTGGCATTTAAAGTAGCTTTCCATTGCACTGCCTAAGCTGAAATCACTAATACACCAACAAAGAAATCTGAACCAAATGTAATTTAGAAACCCACCTCCTCCAGACTGAACTAACTGCAGCCTACAATGTATCGAGAAACTCTCACCTAAATGCATCCCACCTAAGATGCTTTTTATAGACTGAAGTAAAAAAGCCACACAGGAGAAAATCCACATGTAGATTTTGGACAAATGTTGTGTCTTCTCTAATGTGAGATATAGGCCAATAAAATTCAAACTTATTTATTTTTTGTTCATTAGAGTAAAATTGGACAAGTGAGATGAGTCTTTGGTCTCTAACTTGCTGAATAGCTTGTTCTGCTAAGATGGATCAGATGGAACGGCTCCAGGAAAAAATGAATAAAAGTGTGGAATTCTATGTGAGAGTGTTTGGTTATCAAAAGGGAAAAAAGCAACTTAAATTAACTTTTATCTGATTGAAAGGTGTTTGTTTGACTCTTTAGAGATTATTGTTGTTAGAGTTTTAGACCTCAGCAAAATGGCTGAATATAAACATTTGGAAACATGAATATTATTACAGATTCCGCCACTTGGTGCGCTGAGTAGGTCTATAGAGACCATAAAGATAATGAGGAAACAAGAGACAGAGAAGTAGGATAAGTCATTTTAGGAAAGTCATTTCACAATATGCAAAATTACTTCATACTTAGGTCAGATCAACTTTTGACAGTGAGTCATTGTGAATGTGACACAAACAGAAGAACAATGGATGCATTCAGATGGATTAAACTGACTTTATTCCAGATTATAATGCTTCAGTATATAGGTAAGGAATCTACTCACAATATTCAATATAAACATTACAAAGTCACATGGATGATAATGTTTCTTTATTTGAATGATTTAACTTATTACTTTTACTGAGAGGAATATGGTTCCACCGATCTTGAACATAATAAAAGGGATACTTGTGTTGTATTTAAAATAACACTCATTCTTAATGTGAGTTCACTGACTGCTTATATCTCTTCACATCAGCAGCAGCTAGACACCAAACATTCATCACTATTAAAGCTGGAGATGGAGACACTTTGTCCTGTGAAAATGTGATACAAGGACAAACTAACTGTGATAGTACTGAGTGGACATTCACTGGTCCAGGAAGTACAGCCGAGGTGTGGTTCATACATGGAAATTTGACTCAAGCAGCTAAAGGAACAACAGACAGACTGAGTGTTACAGCAGACTGTTCACTAAATATGAAGACGATCACTGTGGAGGAGGCTGGTGAATACACCTGCAGACAGATCTATTTAGATCAGCAATATACAGTGTCTAATGTTTATCTGTCTGTTGTCACCAGTAAGTATTTACATCACAAGGTTTTCTGGATAAAATTTCTTGCTAGAACAAAATATTGAAATATTACATGTATAATTTCATTAATTGGGCTAATTTCACTCTTGAAATGTGTCAAATATCTCCATCTCCAACAGTTGCTGAACAGAGGGATAATAATAAAGTCACCTTGGACTGCATTGTGTCAGGACAAAGAAACTGTAGACACACAGTGGAGTGGCTGTATGAGGGTAAAGAGAAAGTATCATCAGACTTGCAGAGAGCACCACAAGTCTGCCAAGAGTCTGTGACATTTCAAGCATCTTACCTTCATCAGAATTCAAGGTTTTCTGAGTTATTTCGGTGTAAAGTCACAGAGCAGGATACTGGAAAAGTGCGGTTTTTCGCCTTATACCCTCTGACCTTAGATGAGATCACAGGTAAGAGAAATTATTAACGGTTAAAAATGACAAAAAATCCAAAACATTTGTGCACCTTAAGGCTTCATGAATATCAGTGCAGTTTTTGAAATCAGATGTCATCAAGCTAACTTGTTCTGCTTTGTCCTTTTATTTATTTCACCGTAAATGCTAAAATGATAAGTAAAACAACAACAAAATAAATAAGCAATATCAGCAAATATAATTGAATAACTGAATATTGGGTAAAAAAAAGGTAGACTGAGACATGTTGAGATCCAAAGACTTCATACCCCTGTCACTTGTATGTCCCTGATGAATGCAGATGTCCTGCTTTAAGTCAAAAACCCTCCAGCCTCACATTTCTATGCCTCTGATACTTTAGGATATGTAATATTTTAACCAGCTAAACCAGGATGCCTCATATTATTTTGCACTCAAAATAATTTGCAGCATGAGTATTTGATCTCCACATACACCACATATTCATCAATTAGGCATAACATTATGACCACCTTTGTGTTGGTCCCCATTTTGCTTACAAATCAGGCCTTCATTGTTGTACTGACTCCACCCTTGAAGATGTGCTGTGGTATCTGGGACCAAGATACTATCAAAAGAAACTTTAAGTCCTGGAAGTTGGATGATGTAGCATCCACGGATCTGACATCTTTGTCCAGATGCTGGATTGGATTGAGAAACACAGAATATGGAGGTCAAGTCAACACCTTGCTCCTCTAACCATTCCTGGAGTATTTTTGCCTTGTGGGAGAGTGCCTTATCCAGCCAAAGAAGGTCACATCCATAGGGAATACTGTTTTCATGAAAGGTTGTTCTTAGGAAGGTGGTACGTGTCAATATAACATCTATATGGATAACAGGTCTCCAGATTCCGCAGCATCACATTGCTTCTGCAGGTTTGCCCCCCCTCTGCAATTTTTAATAGTTACCGACCACTGCAGGCCAAGAGCACCAACAAGACCAGCAGTTTTGGAGATGCTCTGAATCAGTCTTTCACAGTCACATTGCAGACACTGTAGATGTAGATTCCCTCACCTCAGCATGCTGAATGTTTAAGCTGACCAACATAGCAGGTATTGCTATATTGGTTAATTCAGAAAATAATTTGACCACTTTGTATGGAGTAATGAACCTACTACCCAGAATCTTCAAGTAATCATTGAGTATGAAAAAAAATAAATAAACATAAAAACTAATGAGGTAGTACACTGTAATTTTTTTTAACTCAAGATCATATTAAAGATAATCCATATAATCTGGGGTTGCTTAAAAAAACAATACACATTCTTCCTAAACAAGGATGTTGATATTGGTAATGGGGATAATGCATTTTATTACAAAATATGCTTAATTTTTGCACATTTAGACCCTTGTACAGAGATTTATACCAAAAAACATGGAAAAACAAAAAACAGTGTGACGGCAACTTAAAAATAAGAGTATCTCATTATTGTGTCCCTGTCTTGTCTCTTCCTGTTAAAAGGGAGTTTTTCCTCTCCACTGTCGCTACATGCATACTCAGTAAGAGGGATTGCTGCAAAGTCAACGCCAGTGACTGTCCACTGTCTCTACATGCTCATCCAGGAGGAGTGAATGCTGCAAGTCACTGACTGGATGCAATCTGCTTAGACAGAAAAACTTTTTATCCAATTTGAATAAATAACTGAATCTGACTGCACTGTTCAATGATTAGGATTAATTGGAATGTATGTACCTGACTTTTGTGAAGTGCCTTGAGACAACATATGTTGTGAATTGGTGCTATATAAATAAAACTGAATTGAAAAATTGAATTGTCTCAGTGTTTGGTTTTTATCATTCCAGGCTGGCCATGGTGGTACATTCTGCTTGGTTTGGCTGCGTCTTTAATAATTGTTCTGGCTGTCATCAGATGGAAGAAAACTACAGGTGAGAACAATTTGCTTCCGTTAACAGTGAAACTTGTATAATATATCTAAACTTGTATATTGGATATACTTACAGGTTCTTTCATTTGTGGTTTCTTAAAGGAAGACCCAGATGTTACCATAAATTTAACTTAAATAGACCAGAAGAAAAAGTTTCTTTTTTTAAATAGACGTTTTTTTTTATTTGAACATTTTTATCAGTGCAATATAACATTGAAACAAACAGGGTTAAAAATGTGAACTGTCGCTATTTAAACTATTCTTAGCTTTCTTGTGTTTCCAGGACAAAGAGGGCAGATGGAACAGATGGAAGCAAGAACTGTGAGTTCAAACATCAAACAATACCAAATAATTTAAGATTTTATATAGCAAATTAAAGTCTGAATTACAGATCATATCTTTTAACATGTAAAAGGAAACATTTCTTCCAAAAACAAGAGCATGCAAGATTGTTTCTTCAATTCCTCCTTTATGCTTTGTTGAATAATAAGTTTTAAAATGCTGTCCTTCTTTTGGCACTTTAGTTACCCTGAAATGAAACACAGCTGTAACTGTGCAGGAACTGAGCTTTCAACCCTGCACAGTGACTCAGTTTTATCCAGAAACCTTTAAGGCCACAATTTCAATTCATTGTTCTAATTGCGTCATTTGCTCGAAATCTGAAAAACACAGTGACTGTTGGTCATTTATTTTACACAAAAGAGGAAGAAGCTATGATTAAAATGATGAGTTAAACAGAATTTAATTATTTACAAGTGTATGTCATTCAGTATATAAGTCTGTGTTTTAGTCTAAGTCACTGTTATTTTTTATTAATTACAGGTTGATTCAGGCGATATTATTTCCTATGCCTTCATAAGCTTCATGAGGAAGCCTGAGAAAAAAGCAAAGGTGAGGGGTTTAACATGTTACATTGTTTTGGGAGAAAAATGTCTTTAAGAACCTAAATGTGCCCTAAATTCTAGGAAAAAGAGAAACAAACCTATTTTAATGAAAGTATAATAATAATAATGTTTATTATTAAGAATGGAGATATGAAAATTCCAAGATTTTTCCAATTGCTCCCCCACCCTTTGCATTCTGTTGATGGCTTCAAGAGGGGAGTCCCCCCTGAAAATGGTTTTCCCCATCTTGAAAGGGTCCCGAGGCTTGCACTTGTGGCCCTTTTGCCTTCACTCTGCGGTCCAGCTCACCCCCAAAACCCTCCGTAGGGTTCAGGCCGGGGACTTGAGGCCAGGTCACGGGCCCGCACCCAATCATCTCCTGCTTGGGCAAATAGCCCTTTCAACAGCCGGAGGGTGTGGTTTTGGGGGGCATTGTCCTGTTGAAAAAAAATGACGGGCCAAATAAAAGGGAACCCGGATGGAAAAAGCATGCCCCCGGAAAAGGGGTGTGGGGCCAGTGGTTTAGTATGCCTTCAATTTTGAATAAATCCCCAACAGTGTCACCCGAAAGCCCCCCCCACCCCCCAACACCTCCTCCCCAACTTCACGGGGGGGAAAGGCATTTAAGTCCCTGCGTTTATCCTTTTGCGGGCACAAAGACACGGGGGTGGAACCAAAATCTCAAACTTGGGGCTCATCAGACCAAAGCACAGATTTCCCCTGGTCTAAGTCCATTCCTTGTGTTTTTTAGCCCAAACTTTCTTTGCTTGTTGCCGTCCTCACATGGTTTCCCAGCAGTATTTTACCAGAAGGCCGATTCCCAGTCTCCTCTTACAGTTGTTTTGGGGAAAGTGTTGCTGCTAGAACTTGGGCAAATTGACCTGTTCTCAATCTGAGCTGATCCGTGCGTGCGTCCCAGCAGAGTACTCTTGGTCTTCCTTTCCCCGGGGCGGTCCCATGTGAGTAGTTTCTTTGTAGCGCTTGATGTTTTTTTTTTTTCGACTGCATTGGGACACTTTCAAATTTTCCCCAATTTTTCGGGGACTGATGACCTTTATTTCCCAAAAATAATGATGGCCCCTCGTTTTTCCTTTTCTTTGCTGATTTTTCTAGCCATAATACAAATTAAAAAGTTAAATTTTAGAATATCGCTGTGTACTGTATCCACCTCCTGCAACCACAAACTGATGGGCCCAACCCCATTTTTAAGGCTTTAAATCCCGCTTATTAAAACCCGACAGGGCACACCTATGAAGTAAAAACCCCTTTAATGATACCTTTGAAAATTTATCAAAAGAAGCAAGAGTGTGCGTAGCAGTAATCAAAGCAAAAGGTGGCTACTTTGAAGAACCTAGAATATAAGACATATTTTCAGTTGTTTCACACAAAAGCTGAGGGAGGAATTAGAAAACCAAAAAATTCACGTAAGAACAATAGAAGGAGAACTTAACAGACAGAAGAAAAAATTAATGCAGTCCTACAAAAGAAAAATGTAACAATGGAAAATAAATTTGGCAGCATTTGGGCAAAAGATCAAATGAAAGCTATCGGCATGAAGAGTAAGAGAGGCATTAGATGGAGCAAAAACACATTAAAAAAAGCCATACAACTTCGCTTTTCTGTGGGCTCAATAGGCTACAGGCTTCTTCAGGACATGAGTCTCCCTCTCCCTGACATCAACCCAGCAAAGAAGATTGCAACACATTAAGCTGGAACCAGGTGTGCTAGGAGAAGTTTTCAACATGCTCCAACTAAAGGTTGACAGTTTAACAGAGATGGACAGAGAATGTATACTTACTCTAGATGAAATGGCAATCACCCCTAGTGTGGAGCTGCACCTAGGAACAGGGAAGCTGTTTGGGAATGTGACGCTGCCTGGTCACACAGGAGCTGCAACACATGCATGTGTTTTTATGTTGGCAGGAAGTACAACAAGATGGAAGCAAGTTGTGGCTTACCATTTTAGTGGCAATTCCACTAATGGAGCTAATTAAATGCCAGTCATCATGGACATAATTGAGAGAGCAGCTTTCATAGGTCTTGTTGTGGTAAACATCACCACTGACATGAGCAGTGCTAACCGAGCGATGTGGCGGGCTTTTGGAGTGGGCCACAAGAAAACATTTGTCCAACACCTAGCAAGACCAGACAAAAGGCTGTACTTCATGCCAGATGTCCCTCATCTGGTGAAGAATTTGAAGAGTGCCCTGGTTAGTGGTCAGACATTCACAATTCCTCGAGAGATTGTACAAAAAGAGAGTCTGCCACACAATGAGGTTTCACCGGGTCCTTTGAAAGATTAGGTTGATTTTCAGGAACAAATGCCTCTGAAAATTGCTCCAAATCTTTCACAAAAAACCCTTCAGCCCAGTCATTTTGACAAAATGAAAGTGGGGCCTGCATTGAATTTCTTTTGTAATTCAGCAAGTGCAGGTCTGAAATACATGGTGCAGGAGCAGCGACCCACCTCTAATCTGACAACAGCCTGGTTTCTGGAGCAGGGGAATCACTGGTTTGATCTCATGTCCTCTCGCCACCCTGAGATGGGACTCAGCAGGCCCAAGATGGAAGAGTACAACAAATCTATTAAATTCCTCCAAGACAGGTTAGCACTCTTCAGTGGACTTGGAATAGGTCCAACAGGAAGTTGGAAACCAGTGCAAACAGGAATTGTGATGGCAACGTCTACAATTGTAGGTATTAAGGAAGACATGCTTCACCATGGACACATGTTTGTGTTTTTTTGACAGCCTCCCCATCAACCAGTCAGCTACAGCACTCTAAATCAACAAGAACAACAAGAATACAGTGACAGCAGTGTTACCTTTGATTGTTTAAAAGTATTTTTTGTAGCTGTTCTACTGTGTATTGATGCTGATATGTTCCAGTAATAATTCTTAATTTCTTGTTCTGTCTTGAGATAGATTCTAATATATACTTCAACTTCACCCATGACTAGCAAATGCAAAACTAATAACATAAAACAAATGTTAAGTAACAGTCCTGCTGTAAATACCAACTTTGTGAAGGTCTTAAAATCATTTTGTTCAAACATCTTGATTCAGCTCTTATTATTTTTAAGGACAGAAAAATGAAATCTTGTTACCTTCGCGGTGCTTTGTATGCAACATGGTTCAGCAGTTCACTTAAGCCATTCTCGTGTGGTTTACCTGGAAAAGAATAATAAAAAATTACTCATCCTTATAATCACGTTTAATGATAATGTCCCCATTTATGTAGCCGTGGTTGACAATCTATAACTTTAACTAAATTAACCATGCCAATATCACAGTATTTTTCAAGATGTGCTAGTTCAATAGTTGGAATTACAATAAAAATTAGTCAATTATCAACGTTAAGAATGTAAGCTGTAATTTACATTTTAAAATGCTGAATCAGACACGAGATAGACCCGTCTAAACCCGCCATGTTTGCAATGAGCTAGCTGCAGTTAAAATACAACAAGCGAGTTAACATGTTTAATTAACTAAACCTGGCGATATAAAATATAATTGCTAAACTGCGATACAGAACAGTCAACTGAAGCTTCACAATAGCAAAATAATGGTGTATTTTCTTCAACTTACCGTAAAAAATCCTTCCGAAACACCGAGAATGAACTACGTCCAATGCTGGAGCTGCTAGTGTTTGGAACTATTAGCAGCTCCATGAACTAGTGATTTCCGCATTCCATTCTTTCTATAGAAGTCAATGGGAGTGTCGTAACTCTCTCTTTCTATGGCGCTGGTTTATATCAGCTTTTAGCCAAGATTCTACTATTTCTGTGGATACCACATATGTTTATGTTTAACTAATGGAACTTGCAGTAAAGAAAGTAGAAGAAAGTAAAAGTTAAATTCCACCCCCAGTACTGGAGGTAGGGCTTAAAAGGTTAAGAAGCCTAATCACCCATGTAATTTCACTTCAGAGAAAACCCAACAGAAGTGAAGAGGTTAAAGTTTGATGCAGTCCAATCTCTCTGACTGGAGGCAGTTCCTCTGGACTTACTGAAGGTTTTAACGGATCTTATTTAGCTGCTTTATCAAGGGATCTCTCCTCAAGTGAGTCGAACCGTTTTTGGTGGAACTAATTCACACGTTGGTCATTTACAATGACTGGTTTAGCTGACAGGCAAATGTTTGGAAACTTAAAAAACAGATTCTACAAATCTGTTTGGTTTTGATTTATCGTTACAGATCTCTAACACTGTGACCTACAGCTCTGTGAAGACATCCTCCTTTGCTGCTGGAGCTTCCAGTGGTTCAGACAGCATCTATTCTACTATATGATAACTACATCAATGGTGTGAAATTTGATGCATCTTTTTTTTTTTTTGAGACTGTTACTTACAGGGGTTGGACAATAAAACTGAAACACCTGTCATTGTAGTGTGGGAGGTTTCATGGCTAAATTGGACCGACCTGGTAGCCAGTCTTCATTGATTGCACAATGCACCAGTAAGAGCAGAGTGTGAAGGTTCAATTAGCAGGGTAAGAGCACAGTTTTGCTTAAAATATTGAAATGCACACAACATTATGGGGACATAACAGAGTTCAAAAGAGGACAAATTGTTGGTGCACGTCTTGTCGGTGCATCTGTGACCAAGACAGCAAGTCTTTGTGATGTATCAAGAGCCACGGTATCCAGGGTAATATCAGCATACCACCAAGAAGGACGAACCACATCCAACAGTATTAACTGTGGACGCAAGAGGAAGCTGTCTGAAAGGGATGTTCGGGTGCTAACCCGGATTGTATCCAAAAAACATAAAACCATGGCTGCCCAAATCCCGGCAGAATTAAATGTGCACCTCAACTCTCCTGTTTCCACCAGAACTGCTATAGCCACTCATGCCAATGCCAAACGTCGGTTTCAATGGTGCAAGGAGCGCAAATCTTGGGCTGTGGACAATGTGAAACATGTATTGTTCTCTGATGAGTCCTCCTTTACTGTTTTCCCCACATCCGGGAGAGTTACGGTGTGGAGAAGCCCCAAAGAAGCGTACCACCCAGACTGTTGCATGCCCAGAGTGAAGCATGGGGCTTTATCAGTGATGGTTTGAGCTGCCATATCATGGCATTCCCTTGGCCCAATACTTGTGCTAGATGGGCGCGTCACTGCCAAGGACTACCGAACCATTCTTGAGGACCATGTGCATCCAATGGTTCAAGCATTGTATCCTGAAGGCGGTGCCGTGTATCAGGATGACAATGCACCAATACACACAGCAAGACTGGTGAAAAAAAATTTGATGAACATGAAAGTGAAGTTGAACATCTCCCATGGCCGTCACAGTCACCAGATATAAATATTATTGAGCCACTTTGGGGTGTTTTGGAGGAGCGAGTCAGGAAACGTTTTCCTCCACCAGTATCATGTAGTGACCTGGCCATTATCCTGCAAGAAGAATGGCTTAAAATCCCTCTGACCACTGTGCAGGACTTGTATATGTCATTCCCAAGACAAATTGACGCTGTATTGGCCGCAAAAGGAGGCCCTACACCATACTAATAAATTATTGTGGTCTAAAACCAGGTGTTTCAGTTTCATTGTCCAACCCCTGTAGTTGCTTATGCAATGGGATTCAGAATGTACACCAGTGAAAGTGGAAAACTTTAAAAATATTGAAAATATTGTTAATTCAGCTTTGGGAAGCCTGTATAAGATTTGATGAACCTAAGAATCAGCTGCTATTTTTGACTGAGGAATGTTATGCTGTGTTTATATCACTGTTTTTGTGACCTTATTGTTCTGTTTTCCATCATTTTTATTTTGTGGTTTTGTGTTGTGTTTCAAATGGATTATTTAGATTTTCTTAATGTTGATTTTGTTCTTGTTACCTTAGGCCCTTGCCCTGTTTTCTCTTCACCACCCACACCTGGATGTCTTTCAGTTGGAATAAAGTTTGTTCTGAATCTTCTTTAAAGACTTGTCTGCAGTGCCTTTAATTTGAAGAACAGGATCCAGGATACAAGCTGCATCGGGCGGCTGGACTCATCCCCATCAGTGATTGATCCCCACACACACACACACACACACCCACACACACACACACACACACACACACTTGTTTGACTATATGTAGTGAGGACCATGTGTTGACTCCCACTGACTTCCATTGATTTTCAGTCATTTTCAACCCTTTCTATGCCCTAACCCTGACAATAACCCTAAACCTAACCATTACCAGTGCATGCCTAACCCTAACCTTAACCTAAACTCAATTCACACCTTAGTCCTAAACCTAACCGTTAGCAAAATAGGTCGTGAGGACCAGCAAAATGTCCTCACTTTGGTACCAAAGGTCCTCAATTTGATGGTAAAATCGGGAAAATGGTTCTCACTGTGATGCCAAGACAGGAACACACGCACACACGCACACACACGCACACACACACACACACACACACACACGCACACACACACACACACACATCTATGTTTTACTATCTTAATGAGTACTTTTCTCTGACTTCCATACCTTTTCATTTATTTTATTGCTTTACTCGGACACTACCCCTAACCTTTACCAGTGCGTAACCTAAACTCAATACACACCTTAGTCCTAAACCTAACCCCAACCCAAGAACAGTATTGGAAAAAGTAAGGACCAAAAAAATAAAATGTCCCCACTTTCCACAAATGTCCTCACTTTGCTGGTAAAATATGAAAAATTGTTCTCACTTAGCAGTAAGTACATATTATTCATATATGTTATACATATTTGGATTTTTAGTGAAATTTATGGAAAACCTAAAACGTTCATACTACGGTAACATTATAAAATAAAATAAAAATCCCTGTAGGACATTTAAGTAGAAACATACAATGATGATTTCCTAATCTCAAACAATTTAGTGAAATGGAAGCCAACAACAGTGGTGGGGATACAACAAAAAATATCGATGTCTTAATAATGTGCCACTTGACCTTGAGCATGAATGACAGTTTGACAACGACATCTCATGCTGTTCACAAGTCCACTTATTTTCCCACTCTTCTTGAAGGGTGGTTCCCAGGTCATTGAGGTTCTGGGGTACAGAGTTACGAGCCTTTAGATGGCCACTCCGCTGATCCTATAGGATTTTTAAAGGATACAGGTCCGGTACCCCAGTCTCCAGCAGCTGTTCCCTAATGATGAGACCTCGATGAGCTGGAGCATTGCCGTCCATGAAGAGGAAATTATGCCTGAAACATGCAATGATAATTTCCTAATCTCAAACAATTTATTGAAATACACGGCCACACAAAGTGTAGAGCATTTCTGTACTAACTAGACATAACTACCCACAAAATAACATCACTACCACTAAAGGTTTATCTAGTCACAACAGTGGCTGATGCATAGCACTCTCCTTGACATCTCGAACATCGTCATTTCTGCTCAGCATTAATCAACTTTCATCAGAGAACAGCGCTGAGGCCCACTGGTTTCTCATCTAGCATAAATGCTCCCTGGCCCATGCAAGACGAAGGTGCCTGCGCTAGGTGGTGTGGTCAGGTAATCTTGCAGGTCATCTAGCACGCAGACAACGCTGGTGTAAATGGTTTCGTATGGTCTGATGTGACACTTGGGTGCCTCTCACCTCCCTTAAATGTGCCAGGAGTTGAGTAGCATTAAGTGTTTCAAAGGCCCTGGGAGTCTTGTTACAGAACATGGCAACATGGACACTTGGAAATACCAAGATGTTTTAAATAAAAGTTTGGTAGCTGTAGTCAAAAAACTAAAAATTAGTAATTATTGTATACTTTAGCATGAAAATGTTTGTTTTTTCATGATAAAGAATTTGTTCATTGTTACAGTAATCATATAGTTGTTCAAATACAGAATTTAACAGGCCTCTCTCAGGCCCGACTTCCATCGCACTGCAATATTCATGCACCCCAGAAGACTTTTACAATACCCTGCATAGCCCATCCATATTCTGTCTGACTTTGTAATGTGTGGTGTTTGTTGGTCTTAGTCTGATGCTAAGAGAGACAAACAAAAAGAAAAAGGAACACAGTCCTGAGCAAAAAGTCTTAAGTCATTCCTATTTTTTATTTTGCTTGACTTCGTCCAGAAGGTCTAATTTTATAAAGGAGTGTTGGGAGGGGTATCTTCATGCTTTTTATCTATCTAATCTAATATATCCAATTTTTGTGGTTAAAATGAGGCTTGATAAGAAAGAGGTGCAGTGCCATCAACTGGCTTGATTAGTAACTGCATCAAACTAAAATGGCCTCTCAGAAGAAGCAGCAGGTTAACAATTACTTTAAATTGGTCATTGAGTGTTGAATAAGTGTTGAAATGTTAATCCACATTTTCTTTTATTTCTTTAAATTTATGAAATGGGTTTTAACCTCTAGTTAATCAGTGAGACTAAATATACAATTGTGACTTGTCTAAAATGTTCCTCCCACAGTTTATCCAACTCTGATTGGTCAACTGGTGCATTACACAAAAAAACACTGCTGCCTTTAAACCTGTAAGATAATGCAGTCTTTAAAATTAGTGATATGAAATGTTTCACAGGAAATTATGCTGGTAGTGACAGCATATGAAGTGACGTCTTTAAATACTGATACACCAAGTTAACATCCTTTTTTACTTTATATGAAGAGATCATGTTCATTCAGAAAGGAAGCATAGTGTGGTTTTAAATGGAAAATTATATTGCATCATATGTTTCAGTTTGCGTCAACAGTGGGATTGAAAAGGTGTCATGCATTTAGACATTAGACACATTAGTTTGCTTCTCTGAAGTCTGTCTCACATCAAGAATCAAATTACCATCATTCTGCTGCTGTTCTTGGCACCTTCTTCCAAAATCTCATTTCCCATTAGATCTCAAACCTTGATTATATCAGTCAGCCATTTTCTACCGCTTCTTCCATAGTGGGTTGCAGGGAAGCTGGTGCCTATCTCCAGCACTCTATGGGCGGGAGGCTGGGTACACCCTGGACAGGTCACCAATCCATCGCAGGGCAACACACAAACAACCAAGCACACACTTATTCACACACATTAGGGCAATTTAGAGAGACCAATCAACCTAACAGGCATGTCTTTGGACTGTGGGAGGAAGCAGGAGTACCCGAAGAGAACCCACGCATGCACGGGGAGAACATGCAAACTCCATGCAGAAAGACCCCCAGCCAGCAGAAAATACAAGTCAGTGAGGTAAAAGAGGTGAAAGGCAATGTTCTCATGTGCTATGAGGAAGTAAAAGATGTGAGGAAAAACACTGAGTGGTTACGGGGGAGTCACACCTCCACAAACCACACGGGCTGTGTAATGTATTCATATTTAAAAGGAAGCCGCTTTACAGCCTCAGTCAGTTGTGAATGTAGAAAGAAAAAGAAGCACAATGCTTTTATTTGGATGGATTTTAATGTCTTTATTTCCTATTCTGATGCATCAGTTCACAGGTAAGAAAACATCTAAAAAATATTCAGTGTGCAGTTAAACGTGTTAGCTGAAAAAATTTTTATGCTGTATTTGTGACCTTAAAGTCAAAGATGAGGCATTGTGAGATGGCTGTATTGTACCTACATCTCAATCTTCTTGCAAGCAGTTATGGGTTACAGTCTTCCACTTCTTCATGACAGGAACAGCTGGGCAGGAACGAACTTTCTTCATTGTTAAAGTTCGTGATGGAGTCACTTTACCCTGTGCAAATGTGAAACAAGAGAAACATAACTGTGACGGAGTCACATGGAAGTTCAGTCAGCCAGGAAACAGAACCGTATCATGGTTTGAACAAGGGAGTTTCACAGAAGAAGCCAGAGCTAAATCAAGCAGACTGAATGTTACAGCAGACTGCTCTCTGGTCATAAATTACATCACAGCAGATGATTTTGGTCAATACCTCTGCAGAAGGAACCTACCAGACCAAAAGCACCTCCTCATGAAGGTTGATCTGTTTGTAATTACCAGTGAGTATTATATCACATCGTAATTCAGTCACAATGTCTCATAATAATACCAGAATGAAGCTGAATTTACTTGTCTTTTTAAACAATATCTCCATCTTCACTAGTGACCGAACAGAGGAACAACGAGAAAGTCACCTTTAACTGCTCTGTGTCAAGATATACCTACTGCAGACACACAGTGGTGTGGCTGTTTGAGGGTAAAGAGAAAATATCTTCAGACATGAACGTATCAGCTTCCTGCTCCGCAGCCATCACAATATCAGTGTCTCTTCTTCATCAGAATTCATCACAAGAGTTTTATGAGTTATTGAAGTGTAAAGTAATTGATGGATACTGTAAAAAAGATTTTCTGTTCACCTTCAGCCATCAGTCATCAGTGGAGAAAACAGGTGAGAAGAGCAGCATTGTTCAACATCACGCCAAGCACAAAATATTTCTGTTTCAAGTCTGAACACAGCATGGATCTAGACTAGGCTGTTTGTTTTCAGGTAATGATTGATCTACATGCGAAATGAACACAACAAAACCAAAATTTACAGCAGAATCGGGGGTTGGGTGGGGGCGGGGGGGCTTCAGAGAAATCTGCTTAGAAGCAGGACTGCAGATAAGCAGAGTAAAGTAAGTGATGGATACAGTAAAGAAGATTTTCTGTTCACCTTCAGCCATCAGTCATCAGGTGAGGAAACAGGTGAGAACATCACTGACTGTTTAACAACATCTTTAACCCAAAATGCTTACTTTTAAAGGATTTGAAATTTTAGCCTGCATAGTGGCACAGTTGGTAGCACTGTTGCCTTGGAGCAAGAATGTCCTGGCTTCGATTCCTGGTCAGGGCTCTATATGCATACAGTTCACATCTTCTCCCTGTGCATGCATGTGTTCTCACTGGGTACTCCGGCTTACTCCCATAGTCCCAAAAACATGACTGTTAGGTTAATTGGTCTCAGCTGCCCTTAGGTGTGAATGGTTGTACTGTGTTTCTCTGTGTTGCTCTGAGATGGACTGGTGACCTGTCCAGGGTTTACTCTGCCTCTGGCCTGTGGACGGGTGGTACTAGGCACCAGCTGCCTCGTGACCCTATACAGAAGAAGTGGGTATAGGGGATGAATGGATTTGAAATGTACACTCACCGGCCACTTTATTAGGTAAACATTGCTAGTACTGGGTTGGAACCCCTTTTGCCTTCAAAACTGCCTTAATCCTTTGTGGCAGAGATTCAACAAGGTACTGGAAACATTCCTCAGAGAGTTTGGTCCATATTGACATGATAGCATCACAGAGATGCTGCAGATTTGTCGGCTGCACATCCATGATACGAATCTCTCGTCCCACCACATCCCAAAGGTGCTCTATCGATTGAGATCTGGTGACTGTGGAGGCCATTTGAGTCCAGTGAACTCATTGTCATGTTCAAGAAACCAGTTTGAGATGATTCGTGCTTTATGACATGGCACGTTATCCTGCTGGAAGTAACCATCAGAAGATGGGTACACTGTGGTCATAAAGGGATGGACATGGTCAGCAACAATACTAAGGTAGGCTGTGGCGTTGACACGATGCTCAGTTGGTACTAAGGGGCCCAAAGTGTGCCAAGAAAATATCCCCCACACCATTACACCACCACCACCAGCCTGAACCGTTGATACAAGGCAGGATGGATCCATGCTTTCATGTTGTTGACGCCAGATTCTGACTCTACCATCCGAATGTCGCAGCAGAAATTGAGACTCATCAGACCAGGCAACGTTTTTCCAATCTTTTATCGTCCAATTTTGGTGAGCCTGTGCGAATTGTAGCCTCAGTTTCCTGTTCTTAGCTGACAGGAGTGGCACCTGGTGTGGTCTTCTGCTGCTGTAGCCCATCCGCCTCAAGGTTCGACGTGTTGTGCGTTCAGAGATGCTCTTCTGCATGCCTTGGTTGTAACGAGTGGTTATTTGAGTTACTGTTGCCTTTCTATCAGCTCGAAAAAGTCTGTCCATTCTCCTCTGACCTCTGGCATCAACAAGGCATTTGCCCCCACAGAACTGCCGCTCACTGGATATTTTCTCTTTTCGGACCATTCTCTGTAAACCCTAGAGATGGTTGTGCATGAAAATCCCAGTAGATCAGCAGTTTCTGAAATACTCAGACCAGCCCGTCTGGCACCAACAACCGTGCCACGTTCAAAGTCACTTAAATCACCTTTCTTCCCCATTCTGATGCTCGGTTTGAACTGCAGCAAATCGTCTTGACCATGTCTACATGCCTAAATGCATTGAGTTGCTGCCATGTGATTGGCTGATTAGAAATTTACGTTAACGAGCAGTTGGAAAGGTGTACCTAATAAAGTGGCCGGTGATTGTATATCACACCTGGTATTTTAAATGCAGCACTCAGTTCATTTTTGGTATATTTAAGGTTTGCTGAAAATCTTTAAATTACAAATGAACTACAAAGTCAGTAGTAATAACTAAATTCACATCCACAACAAGAAACATGGAGAAATAAGGAGATAAGAAGTATTCACCTATTAAAGTCTGAATGTCAGAGTGACACATGGTGGTGCTGATGTCTTTTAATTATGTTTAATTATGTTATGTTTTTTTTTTTTTTTCTTGTAGGTATCTTAGCTACAGATTCTCTCTGATTAAGCCTAATAAAAGTATTTTTCATTAATTCCAGGTGATTTATCCTTCATAAGATACACCATTGTGTTCGTGGGTGTAGCAGTTCTCCTATTATGTGTTGTCACAGTTACAATATGGGAGAGGAATAAATGTAAGAAAAAAAGTTCTTATACACCTTTATATATTGTTATAATTTTAACTTTTAAAGCTAAAGTTAAGTTAATGTTTTGTTAGTTTTTTTTTCTTTTCAGGTAAAAAAAACTGATGAAAAGAAAAAAAACTTTGAGTTTAAATACTGAATATAAAAACTATGCATTTCACCATAGTATATACTGTAGTTATGTTTGTTGTAATTGACTATACTTAAACAATTTTAAATATGAAAGATTAATATACAACGTGCTGGATATCTTGCAAGAAAAATAAGTACCAATCTGATTATTTAATTTGTTTGGGTAAAGAAAGATATGATCCAAGATAAGGAAAACTTTACATTGAAATGAGAAAAATAACAAACTGAATCCTAAGGTTTAACCCATTGTGTGCTTTGTGTGTTTTTCCACAAGGGAACATGGATCAGCGTGAATGGACTGTAGTATATGAAAATATCAGAGAGGAGTCTGCTTCCATCAGATTTCACTGATCAGTGTTTTCAAGATGCAATGTACAAAAATGAAATCACTTGCACACAAAACACATACCTTTATATTTTACAAACTATTTTAGTTTGAAATACAAAAAAATAAGTTAAAACCTTGTTTGTGTCAAATATTATGAAGAAATTTACTTCTTTAATAGCATCTACAACATCAATGTTTATCTGGTGCTAGATGAGAACATAATAAATAACTAGATCTGTTAAATGTTATAATAATTCAAGCATATTTATAATCATCCACTGTTGGACCACTTGTTTGCTGAATATTGGGCCATTTACACATTGCTGGACACCACCAGGCCTTCCGACATCATCGGCCATTTTGTATCCAGTATTGTCCGCCACTACAAATCCCAGTGGCTTAGACTCTTTGTCTAAGATGAGTTTACAACTTTGTTTTGGGGTTTTTATGACCGCCCGTGTCCCGCTGGGCCACGCTATCTGGCGGGCTGTTTTCAAACTTCGTTCAACACCACATTCCTTTGTCATCTTACCACTTTTGCCATAACTGCTGGTTGATTCAATACACACACACTGCTGTTTTGCTTTATTTTGTTAGTTAGATATTTTACCCTTTTGTGTAGACCTTTGCATGTTTGAGTAGGTGAAGATTATTGAATCAGGGAGTTGATTGTATCAGGCTGATTGATTTAATACATTTTCACGTAGATAAAGAGAAGGCGTTTTGTGTTTATTTTGTGCAAGAGTGATTTGTCAGTCAAAATAAGGCAAAGTTCCCCACGTTTCGGCAGAAACGGTTGATTAAACAGTGACATTTAATAATTATAATTATCAGAGGCCTTGAGCCATAATTACAACACCAGAGGACAGCTCTGGTTTCAATTCATAAACAAGGATTTTGGTTAAGGAGTTAACTTTATCGGATTATGATTTTAATTATAATTCTTGATAAATATTCAATTAATCAATAATCTATAATTACAACACCACCTTTGAGACCAAAATATTGTTTCTGATGTCTTTACAAATATAGATTATTGTTTTTCTGGACCTTTTATTTTTCTGTTCATTGCCCCCCTTTGTTACTATTATTAGCCTTTAGTTTTATGAGTTTCTAGCTTTCTTATTGTTTTGCTTTTGTAAATGGTAATGGCTTGTCCTTGCATAGCGCTTTATCAAGTCCGAGGACCCCAAAGCACTTTACGCTACAATCAGTCATCCACCCATTCATCCACACATTCACACACTGACAATGGCAAGCTACATTGTAGCCACAGCTGCCCCGGGGCAGGCTGACAGAAGTAGGGCTGCCATACAATTGGCACCACCGAGCCCTCTGACCACCATCAGCGTGCAAGGTGTGTGAAGTGCCTTGCCTAAGGACACAACGACTGAGACAGACAGAGCGGGAGTTAGAACCAGCAACCCACCGGTTACAAGACGAACTCCTACCACAATCGCCCTGTCGTATTGCTTTTTATTTAGTAGTTTACTTAAGTGTGACGAGACTGGATTCTACTACTAGAATTTACTGACTGAAGTATTTAAACTGCACATCGAAGTATCATGTTAATAAAATCTTGTGTTTTGGAGAGAAGCAGTTTGTGTTTATTTTGTATATGTGTGCAGTGCTTGCTGTTTGCAAACAACAATGAGTCATTCTATCTTTTGTTCTATAATGCCACACCTTACCAGGCAGGTGTTCAGAAAACAATAACTGACAGAGACCGAGAGCTATTTGGCTATTATCTCCTGATAATCAAGTGTTGCCCTGATTTGGTCATTTGAAAATAAAGTCATTAACTTTATTAATAATTGTCCTTGGCACTTATCATTAGTCATTTCATAGCCAAACCAAACCTTTGTTACACAACAGAGGGAAGTGCAGAAGATGCGTCAGGAAAGTACTGTAAAACCCAATGGTGCATCTTACTAAAAGAGTAAGTTATTCTTACTCAGTTCTGCTAAATAGTTAGTGTAACTTTTATGAATTGTGTTAAGTAGATCCAAAAGTTAGCAGTGTAAGTAAAAGAGATGTAGTAACTCACTTCTAGTAAGTACACATATATCTTTATTACATTTTGAGTTTTCAAAAATATTGCGTGGGGATGCAAAAGAAAAAAAAATCCCCCATGTCCCATCGCGGGCTCCGTAATCTCGCAATACTTTGCAATACTTTGTGGGAGACCCGTTTTTGAGATTTATTGAGTTTTATTTTGAAATCGGCCTTAAATAAAAGGATCTTCAATTAGACTTAAAGACAGTTATTATCCACATGCTGTCAAACTGCTGAACTCTGGACAATAATACTGCACGAAACGACATCTGTGACACTTTTTTGCTAATGACTGCTGCATGATGTGTACTTTTTTTGCACGCTACTTTGGTTTTTAAAGTGAACGGTTCTTCTTATCCTAAGCATTTAATCGTATTAGTATTGTGTGGGGACGCAAAAGAAAAAAAATTCCCCCATGTCCCCTCGTGGGCTCCGTATTTACGCAAGAACAATAAAATTAACAAATTTAAAATGTTTTTGAAACTTTTCCATTTTCAAGTTGAGCATTTTGAAGTGTAGTAAAAGAGCCTAATTGTAAAATCTGTACTGCTAGCTTTTGTTTCAAATGCAAAAATAATATGATCATATTTTTCAAGAGTCATTACAGTGTTTGACTAAAATAGCAGCACACAAGGGGAGATCATCTACCACTGTTCAGCCACTAAAGACAGCCTGTGAAGGTAATATAAAACATTTGATATCTAATTGTGTTTCTTTCATCTAAGACAAAATGTGGAATTGCAAGTTGTATAGTTTTTCTACTGCCATAAAAGTCAGGTTGTTAAAGCATTATCGACTTAACCGTGGTCAGTACTCAACAATTTCACCTTTACCCTGTCTCTACAACACCTGCGTGCCAAATTTTGTACATTTAATTTCCCTTAAAGGCACTGTCAAGAATCCCCACTGCTACCAAAAAAAAAGAGGCTTTTATTCCGTTTTGAAAAATATGGTTTTTGGTTGCCCGGTGGTGACTTTAAAAAACCATTCATTGAAAGGCAAATGTTATCCATCAAGGGAGCTTTTAAAACGGAAAGAAATTTTCCATGTCCTTTAAAGGAGAAATTAAAAAAACCAATTATACTCAACTTAAAATCCCCCAAAAATGCAGGACCACCAAGTTAAAAAATTTTTGAAAGCTTGTGCAAAGGCATAAAAGTACAAAAATGAGACATGAAATTTTTGATTCAATAGAGTCTCAATGAAAATAAAGTGGCTCCACAGTGAAATCATTAAACTGAGGTTTAGAGGAGAAAATTGCGTAAATCGGTTTTGCTTTTTTTTGAAAATGCAGAGTTTTCCCCCCATGTACCCCGAGAGCAAAAAAAGGAGCTCTAGCATATTGATCAGCTTTTTTGTTATCAAAACCCTGATCAAAATTTTCATTTGTTGTACAAAAAAAAAACTGTCCTTTTACCGAAAAAATGGTCAGTGAGATTTGTCAGAGTTTCTGATGTAATTTTTTTTCTAAAGGGTCACCTGAAGGCCCACTGTCAACAGAAAAGAGGAAAAAAAAAAATCATTTAGAAGCAAATTTTCCAATGAAACCCTGTGGTATTTAATTGAATCATCAAAGCACCTTTATATGTATGTGCAATTTTTACATGTTTAAAACTTTTTTTGAAAAAAAAAATGATGTGCTTGAAAAATTTAAAAAAGACCCACACAGATACGGCATTGCATTTTTGTGATGACCCACTACCGGGAAAAAAATGTTTATTGCACAAGAGGGGCCAAAAATGTCAATTATACTTATGTAGATATTTTGAAATTGCAAACCCACTTGGGACCTCAAAGAAAAAACATAAGTTTTTTTCGTTTATTGGACACAGCAAAACTTTGCAGTTTAAAACTCGTTCTTTTCGCAAATGCACTCAGCCGCTTTTTTTGCAATTCCAATGAATACGCCCGTTTTGGGGATAAAAAACTGTACATTGACACCCTTTGGGTGAAGGGTCTTAAAGGCACTGTCAAACTCTGTTGGGGGGAAATAACCTTGTTTGCTTCGGGCTTCCCGGTTTTTTCAATGAAAATTTTCGGCCCTACATTTTTTTGCGGGGTTTTTGTCATTACCAGAACAGAAATCAACAGAAAAATGCTTTTTCGGGGCTTTTGTGATGAGAAAAAATAATTTTCAGATAATTTTGGCCCAAAAAAGCTTCAGAGAAATGGCAGTGGGGAAAAATTTATGGTTTTAAAAAACCAGTTGTGTTTTTTTTCTGAAAATCTCTCCTTCTTTCATCCTGCCCCCACCAGTTTCCGCATGCCCTGTTTAAAAGGTGTTGTTCCAGGGGATTTGGGCGCATTGTTTTAAAAGGGTTTTTGTTTTCGGGGGAAAAATTTTTTAACTTTGACGATTTTAAACAGGGGCAATTTTGCGCTCTCCAAAACCAACTTTCTGAAAAAATTTGACCCACTCTCACCCAAATACCCAAAAATTTTTGCCAGTAAAGGGGGACCATTGGGGGAAGGGGGCCCATGAAAATCAGGGCCCTACTTGGGATGTTGCATCTTCTCAGGGGCCTCCAGGTCACAAAAAAGGGACACATTTTGGGGAAGGCAAATGGACTTAAAGGATGTATTTTCCGTTTTGTTTGTCCACACTTTTAGCAAAGGGGGACCATTCAGAAACATGGCCTGAAAAATTTTGGCCCCACAGCCCCAACTTTTCCCAGGAAGGGGTTTCCAAAATGGGGTTTCAGCAAAAGAAATCACTACATTGAGCTTTTACCCCCCCAATTAATAAAGGCTTTGGTCCCCTTAGTCCATCTGGGGGAAAATGGGGTTTTCGGGGGAAAAGTTAAGGGTTTTTCAAAAAACTTTTCCCGACACTCAAAACAAAAAAAAAATGTTTTAAAAACTTTGGCAGAGAGCCCTCAAACCCATTATGGCTTTTCTCTCTCGTCTTTCAAATTTTTTTAAACCCCCCACCGGGTGCAGACTCCAAAATGGATTCTTTTTTACTTTTCTTTCATTACCGGCAGATATGCAATTTTATTTCGGGTTATTGCTGACAGTGACCCCCGAAATAGAACAAAAAAAGAAACCCATTAATGGCACAAGCTTTGAAAATTGGGCATGTTTGTATGTACGGGGCTTAGGGCCTGCTTTGCCAGGGTTCAAAGAGATTCAAATTTTTCGCCTCAGAAGAAAACATTTATTTTCTCTTAAAAAGACTATAAACACTTGCATTTGAGCATTGGGGTCATTGAACTAAAAGAGCATAAACAAAAGGGGTCATAGGGGAAAAAAATTTCTCTGTGCTGCTGTCTAACAAATGCCGCATTTGCTTAAAAATTGAAAATTTGAATCATTGTAAAACAAAACATTTTATTCCAGTGTCTGAAATAAAGAAGCCCGAAAAAAGAAAAAATCCCGGAAAATCTCCCCAGCCCTTCAGCCAATGTAAAAGGTAAGACATACATGACAAAACCCAAACGTGTTGAAATGTTACTTATCCTGTTTTTAAAATTTTATGTTTAAAAAAACTTTCAGATTTAGATGGATGCATCGGGGTATTGAAGGGCCTCCTTTTAAATAAGCCCTAAGATTATTTTGCCATCTGTTCATCCAGTTTTCCAAACCCCCAAGATGAATCAAAACTAGGCTAAATTTACTTTTTAAATTTCCCCCCGGGGTTTAGTTTTACGACCCCGATTTTGGGTAAAAGCATTGGGTAATTTTTTGAAATGAAAACCTTTCTAGGGACAGCATCTGTTTAAATTGCCCGATTAGTTTAAACTGGAGCGGAAAGTCAACCGTTTCTAATACACAATCTTCGACGATAGCAATGATCCACAGATTCCCCCAGGGGGTATTAGTTTGGGGGGCCCCGAGGTTTTTATTGTTTTCCGGGTATTTTTTATGAGGGAGAAGATGTGGGGAAGGGGAAAGGGAATGCAGGGGATTTAAAAAAGGGGGGAAAGCAATTACACAAATAGAGATCAAAAAAAAAAACATACCGAGGCCAAAGGGGGGAAAAAATCCCACAGAATAAAGGGGATATCCCCAGTAGCACACAAAAATTTGGCCCAAAGGGTGCAGAAGCTTTAGTTAGAAAGCATCCCCGTTGAAGGGGGAAAAAATTTTGACTTGGGGGGACCCGATGGAAATAGTCTGAGCCCTAAAAATAGGAAAACCAAAAAAAAAGAATTTTCTAAAGCTGGCTCAAAGGGTGTTTCCCATAAAAAGCTGGAAAGCGCAGCAGAACAAACCCCAGAAGGGGCCCGCACCCAAAGGGGGAATATCAAAAAGAACCCAGGAGAGGTGGGTTTAACCCTTTATTTCCCAGCTTCCCTTTTGGAAAACAAGGAGTCCCCTGGAGAAACCCGGAGGCTTGAATGGTAGAGCATTTCAAGAGGGCCTCTGCAGAAAAGATATCCTCTTATTATCAACATTATGTGCACCCTTTGGGGCCCCCGACTAAAATCTTTACAACGTCCCCCTGCTGGGAATTTAGATTTTTAAACAAATTTTTTTTGGGGGACGCCCGGTTTTAAATAATTTTAAATTTAGGACATAAGTTTTGCAGGGGTTTTGTTTTTATCCCTTTTTTTTTTTGTCTCTTTTCCTTTACTGTTAAAAAATTTCACAGATCACCAATTCAAACATCTTTCCAATTTTTTTTAATGCACTGGAAAGAAAATATGCTCCTCACTGATTGGGGCTTTAAAAAAAAGGAAAAACGGCCTTGGGGGGTGAAAAAAGGGCACTTTTTCTGGGGGATATCACAAGCATTTTCCCTTTTAATTTTTTGATGGTACTTGCCATTTTTTCTTGATTTTAGGTTGGGCAAAAAAGTTGAAAAAGCCCCAAATAAACTTTGTGCAAAAAACCCCCCCTTACATTTTTCAATTTTGACCTCAATTTTGGCCCTTCTTACAGTTTTGCGTGAAATTTTTTTTTTAGGGAAAATCCTTGAAATTTGCTGAAACTAAATATTTCATTTGTGTAAAATGCATGGGCTACTCAGAAAATTGTGGACAAGTAAAATGATTTTTTACTTACAAAAAATTGCTATCTTTAAAAATGTGAGGTTTTTGAATATTAATGGGGCAAGTAAAAATAAATTTCTTTTTAAAAACTGACTTTTTTCTCAAAGTTGTACAAAAATAATTCTAAATTTATTTATTTTTCCCCTGATCCCTTTTTTTTACTAATTATTATTGTGGGTTTAAACTCCCCAACAGTTTTTGGGGCAATCGGAATTTTCCCCCAAAAGGGGTTGAGTAACTTTATTAAAGTTTTTAAGTTTTTAAAAAAGAACCTTTTGTTAATTTTTTTACCACCCAATTTTAAAACGAACAGTAACAATTTTAAAAAGTTTTAAATAAAAACACCATTTTTTTGCAAAAATCTTTAATTTTAATTTTAAATTACCCACAAAAAAAAATTTAAAAAAAAAAAAAAAAAAAAAAAAAAAAAAAAAAAAAAAATTTTTTTAAAAAAAAACAGAATGCTTTTGAGTAACATTATTATAATTGCTTTGTGTTCTTTAGACTGTTTTAATGTAATTAACAAAACTAAATTACTTTGAGTAAATAAATTTAACTCAATTGGTGCAATCGGTTTCCCCAAATCATTTGGGTTAACCTAAATTCTCAGGTTTTACAGTAAGGGGTACTCTCTGAAGAACTGGGTTTTCAAGAATTTTTTGAAAGTAGACAAGGATGCACTTTTTCCGGTAGCGCTCAGTAGGTCACTCCACTATCATGGAACGACTCATGAAAAGACTGGAATGTCATAAGCATGGTGTAGCCATGCTAGCTGACAATCCCTTAACAATCAGAGTGACCGATACATGACAAAAGCCTTTGCTTTTGTCATCAAATAGATGGGAGTTATTCTATTAATATCGTTGTTGGCTAACATCAGTCACTTGAATTTGATATGGGCTGTTAAGAATAGCCAGTGAACCTTAAGCTCTTTTTAGGTTGATTGAAGACCTTACATGCTGTCACTTTCTGAATCTTTTGCCAATGTTTTACAGTATACGATGGGAAACCAGTCAAGAGGGCCTTGCTGTAGTCAAGGCGGGAGTTGACCATAGACTGCACCAGGAGCTGGGTTGCTTGTTGGGTTAGGTGCGGTTTTATTTTGATATGTTTAACAATGCAAAGCGGCACGATCAAGCGAGGCAACCTGTTCTTTAAAGGTCAGCTCCTCCGTGATCATGTCACTCACGTTTTTAGCTACCTTCATTGGAGCAAGAGACAGAGATTCAGTTTGGTTGCAGATATTTTGGTGTGTGGAAGGTGTGGTTGGGAAAACAAGCACTGCAGAGTTAGAAAATTATGATTTAAACTACAATGCCCATGCTAGAAAGTATGGACTGTCCGTGATAATAAAGTAACCCAACATCTCCTAATTTTTATTCTCCACATTAGAACATATTTTGTAATCCAGAACCTGTATTAACAAACATTTACTGATTAAAAGCAAACCATAAGTGAGGTATAGATACAATAAATGTAGCAATGCACCTTATTCAGCTACTCCCTTTTCAAATTGATCCTGCATGTGCTTGAGGAAATGGGGCATCCAGATGTTTTCTAGAGGTTTCATTCAGCCAATTGTACAAATACAGCTAAGAGAAGATCTGGGAACAAGTTAGACAAACAAGAACCTCTCAGGCCCACTCAACTCTGATTGTTGGTGCAGCAATCAAAAATCCATATAAGGTTTGTGAAAAGGAGCTATGTTTAAATGTCACAATGGAAATTATGGTGGTAGTGACAGTTGTCACCACTGAGGCCTTTAAATGACGAGGCACTGAGTTAATATCCTTAATAACTTTATTTCATTAGAATATGAGTTACCAGAAAGGAAGTATGCTGTGGTTGCTACATTAATCATGACAGACAATACATGCTGCATTTAGATCAAACCTCTGTTTTGCAGGGCCAAATATAAAATCTTACCAAAACGCCCCCTTTTAGATATTTACTGCTTTAACAGGTTTTATTGTGGGATTGTGGTGATGTCGTGCAGTTAAACAAATGTCAGTTTGCTTCTTATCAGCATTAGAGGATCATTCATTCTGTCGTTGCGATTTCAACATGCTAAATCTCTTTTTGTCTAGAGATTAAAAAGTGGCTGCACCAAAGTATTAAAAAAAACTGTTTTGAAACACAATCTATATAGATTTATAAGGTAATGAAATAAAAGACCTGAGGAAAAACACTGAGTGGTTACGGGGGAGTCACACCTCCACAAACCACACGGGCCGTGTAATGTTTTCATATTTAAAAGGAAGCCGCTTTACAGCCTCAGTCAGTTGTGAATGTAGAAAGAGACAGAAGCACAATGCTTTCATTTGGAAGGATTTTAATGTCTTTATTTCCTATTCTGATGCATCAGTTCAAAGGTAAGAAAATATCTAAGAAATATTCAGTGTGCAGTAAAATGTGTTACTTGAAAGAATTTTTATGCTGTATTTGTGACCTTAAAGTCAAAGATGAGACATTGTGAGATGGCTGAGATTTGCACTACATCTCGAACTTCTTGCAAGCAGTTATGGGTTACAGTCTTCCACTTCTTCATGGCAGGAACAGCTGGGCAGGAACGAATTTTCTTCAATGTTAAAGTTGGTGATGGAGTCACTTTACCCTGTGCAAATGTGAAACAAGAGAAACATAACTGTGACGGAGTCACATGGAGGTTCAGTCAGCCAGGAAACAGAAACGTATCATGGTTCGAACGAGGGAGTTTCACAGAAGAAGCCAGAGCTAAATCAAGCAGACTGAATGTTACAGCAGACTGCTCTCTGGTCATAAATGACATCACAGCAGATGATTTTGGTCAATACCTCTGCAGAAGGAACCTACCAGACCAAAAGCACCTCCTCATGAAGGTTGATCTGTTTGTAATTACCAGTGAGTATTATATCACATCGTAATTAGGTCACAATGTCTCAGTAATACCAGAATGAAGCTGAATTTACTCTTGTCTTTTTTAAACAATATCTCCATCTTCACTAGTGACCGGACAGAGGAACAACGAGAAAGTCACCTTTAACTGCTCTGTGTCAAGATATACCTACTGCAGACACACAGTGGTGTGGCTGTTTGAGGGTAAAGAGAAAATATCTTCAGACATGAACGTATCAGCTTCCTGCTCCGCAGCCATCACAATATCAGTGTCTCTTCTTCATCAGAATTCATCACAAGAGTTTTATGAGTTATTGAAGTGTAAAGTAATTGATGGATACTGTAAAAAAGATTTTCTGTTCACCTTCAGCCATCAGTCATCAGTGGAGAAAACAGGTGAGAAGAGCAGCATTGTTCAACATCACGCCAAGCACAAAAATATTTCTGTTTCAAGTCTGAACACAGCATGGATCTAGACTAGGCTGTTTGTTTTCAGGTAATGACTGATCTACATGCTAAATGAACACAAAACAAAACCAAAATTTACAGCAGAATCGGGGGGTGGTGAGGGGGGGGGGGGGCTTCAGAGAAATCTGCTTAGAAGCAGGACTGCAGATAAGCAGAGGTCTAGCTGTTACCACGCCAAGTGAGAAAACAAGCTGACGCCTCCCTCTGGGTTTCCACTCCATAAGAAGCCCAGCTGATTGGTCTTAGGTGAGCTGCATCTGTGCAGCAGCACCTGCAAGTCACACCCTGCACAGAAAAAACACAGCACACAAAAACAGCCTCCATGCAGCCTGCACACAAACCACTGTGGATATGACATACAGAAAGATAGTTTTTGAAGTTTTACATTGTTTTATCAGCCTAACAATGTCTGTGTTACTGCACTAAGGTTGTTTTGAAGTAAATCCCATGACCTACCCCCATCTGCCCGCTTTTTGATTGGAGTAAACCTTTGAAATTTGTGACAGGCTGTCATGAAATATACTACATTCCTGTGCTATGCTATAGGTATTGTGGCCATTTTTTGTGAAATACAGCCAGATAAACTATCAGCAGACTGGGCCGATCTAGACAACCAACAGCCTCCACCAACATAACTTTACCATAGTAAAGCGGGAGTTGTTATATTGCTAAAATCATGCAAAACAAGGAGTCCCTCTGACCAGCTGTTTGCCTTTCTGAGTCTTTATATATAAATTGGGTTAATGCAAAATCTACCCACTACAGGAAAATTACTTATTATTAATAGTTTTAGAAAATTTCATAATAATTAATCCATACTATCCCTCTAATTTTAAACCAAGACTTTTAGATGTTATTTTTATTCAGTGCTATGATTGTGTTTAACATGGGTCATCTTTTACCAGGTTCTAGTTGGTGGATCGTTCTCGTGTCTGCAGTGATAGCAGGACTCTTAACAGCTGTGATGGTAGCCATAAGGTGGATGAAAACTAAAGGTGAGAACAATGACTGATTTATTTAAAAACGGATGCCTGTGTAATTCTGCAGAACTCAAGCAAACTGTTGCTTCATATTTAACCTTTATGTGTGACATACAGTATGTTTTTCTGATGTGCATAAAAAATAACTGTCAAACTAAATGTAAACAGTAATGTTTAAACAATGATTGGTTAGATATAGACTTTCAGAAATACTTTTGAGAATAACAATGTTCACACTGAATCCAACTCTTCTCTTTCAGGACACAAAGGGCAGATTGAAGAAAGAGCTGTGAGTTTAAACACTGAAATACAACACATATAGGCCTTTACAACCTCATTGAATCACTCCTTGTGCCATTTTGCCATTTTGGGACTTGGCCACCCACAAATCAAACTCAGAAAAGGAAGTGATTCAGAAACCAGGAACTAATGTCTATTTTAATGTCAGTTTCATAGACGCATGTCAGAAAACAAACTGAAAATATTTTTTTACCAAAGGAGGAACAACTATGAATGAAAATAATGAACAAAAGAAAACAGATTTTTACATCCTAGTGCAAGTCAGTTTTACAGAAATCTGCATTACTAAAGAGTCACTCTGTGTTTTATTTTACTTCAGCAGGACAACACCAAGGGGGGTGTTTATTATGCATCTGTCAGGTTCTCCAAGAAGACCAAGAAAAAAAGCAAGCTGAGTGCTCCAGTATGTCTTAACCTTGAATATTAAAATGTATTTATTTGGTAAATGGTATGATGTGAGGTGATATTAGGGCCCTCTAGGCTAAAACGTTTTCTGTAACCACATCTTTAGTTTCCTTTTAAACTTGCAAAATGTCATTGACTGCATTATGTGCAGCTTTTATAATGGATCAGAAGTCAGAACGTGATATTCTTCTTCTATAACCTGATAAATTAGGATTTACAATCCTGACCCACTCTGTCTCATCTGCTTCCACTATGCACAGAAAAGCAATGTTTAAAGGATCACATTTCAGGAAGCTATATGTAATGTGTTACAGTATGACATTTTAAAATGATTTCATTACTATTGTTTCATTCTAAATCGCTGAAACTGTGACCTACAGCACTCTGAATGCTTCTTCTCCTTCCTCTGCTGTCATCTGAAGAGCCTCTTTTCCACTGCCAAGAACAGAAGTATTGCCCAGAAAAAGTAAAGTTTTTCTTCCATTTGGATGTTGTGGATCTGTTTAGCTCAAGATCCTTCATTGCCTAAACAAAAGGAAGTGACTCTTTATATAGGAGCAGAGAAAAATAGCAGGAGCAGAGATAAGGTGTGCTTTGCTTTAAAGTCCCATCCTCTCACTCAAACATTTAATGCATTTAGAAAGCTTATTTGTACTTATATATGCATTTTTCTAAAATGCAGGTGTGTGTGTTTTTTTTTTTTTAGCAAAATCATGTATTCAATAGAACTGTGCTGTATTGCATTGCATGGCATTAGTTCTAATAAATATTGTCTGAGTAATCTGAGTGTTGACGGTTTCTGCCAGAGTTTTGAATTGTTTGAAACGATGGAAGAAATAAAAAAAGAAACCACACACTTCTGTTCCCACTATAGCCAACCTTTAACGAACACATTGCCAGCAACAGACACTGTCAAGATGTGTTAGATGACATCAGACCTTTAAAATAGATCAGAATATTTATTCCGAAAAATAAATGATAAATTATTGATCTCTGTCAAATTCTTAACTAAAGCATGTGTTTTGTAATATTTAAACATGTGGGTTCATTAAACCCTTGTAGCAATATAGAGGTTCTGAGGAAGGTTCTTTGGGAGATTCACCTGTACAGCCATCATGTCTACTTGCTGAGCTGACTGGGAAGCAATATGGCAGCATATACAAGAAAAAGCAGCACCAAGGCAAAGAATGACCCTTTGTTGGATCCGTTACCTAGTTTCAGCTGGTTTGGGTGGTGCTGCAAACACAAAAACTTGTGTGTGGTGCATGAGACCCAGGACACAGCCAGAATTTTGTCATTCAGCGTGTGGGCGAGAGTGGATGTTAATAGCAAAGCAGATCACCCACCACATCCTGTATGAAAGTATTTTTACAAGTATTTCTGTTAGGTCTTGATCCAAAAAACAGATACCCGCAGATTCACTTTAAGTCAAGCTCTAAACGTGGGTGCTTGGATAATTTACCTTAAATTAATAAGATGGATGGATCACTAGTAAAACCCAACAGGGAAACAGAGGTAGACAGGACATACAATCACTGGTAATAGTGGTAAATTCACCTAACATGCTTGATTTTGGATGGTGGGAGTAAGCTAAGGTCCCTGAAGAACTGTTTGTGGAAAACATGTAAACTCCACACAGGAACGCCCCCAGCTACTAAAATGTTTGTCCTACCATCAATATAAGCCTTAAATCGAGACCACCAAACTAGTTGAAACTAAATGTATAATTCTGATTGATATTAACCAAAAGCCCAGCAAGGGACAGAATTTGGTTATAAATGTTTAAGTGTATGGTATTTGTTGATACTTCACATATCCCTATACAAATAAATAAGTTCACCTGAATTCAGTAATTCAATTCAGTTCAATTCAGTTTTATTTATATAGCGCCAATTCACAACACGTCGTCTCAAGGCTCTTCAGAAAGGGTTTGGAATGATGTGGGGTTGTTGAGGAGGTTAGAATAAACTACTGAGTGTTAGAGTTTGGCCATTTTAGAATGGGCTATGTGTAGGGATACTAAATAAAATAATAAACTGATAAAGTTTGTCCATCTAGAGCCCACTGGTGGCCATTGTTATACTAAAAACCACAAGGATTGGGGATATCTCTCTCTGTCAGATTGACCATAACCATTGTAAGCAGAAATGGAGGGTGTGTTTGCACCTCAACCATAACTGAGCCGGTTTTGGCTAAATCTGACTCCCCCTTACTCCATCCAACAGGGTCCCTCCCTGAGAGGTAAAAATAGAGGTAAAAATAACAGAGGTAAAAATAATTGGTGAGTGTTGTTTCCTGTTGCATTGTGTGATAGGTTTAAAATGAGCTAAGTCAATTCAGTCGAATCATACAGATACAGTAATGGTGAGTTCAAATCATTGATTCAATTAATAAGTGTGAGTGATTGTCTGTTTCATGCCACAGTACTACCTGGATCTGTGGAGGATGGGGAAACACCATCAGCTGTGCGGTTCGATGACAAGCAGATAGGATAGAGCAAACAACTACGCACAATAAAGATATGAATGCAACATTTAAATATTTCTTTTCTTAAAATGACAGGTATATATGTGCAATCATTCTGTACAAGTTGGTCACATTACATTGGTGGGAAAAAAAAAACGTCGCCATGAGGAAAGGGCGTCTCCAAACCCCCGAGTTTAAAAATAAAAATTTTAGAGTCTGACTCATTTGTTTGGGGAGCCAAATGGCTGCATTCAGATGGATCCTTTTTTTTTTCCCCTATTGATCCTACAGTTTATGGGTGAGGATCTTTTATTAATTACCTTTTAAAAGCAAAGCGCTTTTCAAGCAGTTAATGTTGCTTACTGAATAAATTTCTTTATTTTTACCTAAAAGATTTGTCATAGTTGTAATTTGTTGCCCCTTTGTCCCTATGAGAAAAAAATTATTTTCGCACCTGACATTTGTTTTCCTTTTAACAACAGCAGCAACACACAACTACTTCATACTTCCGTTTAAAGTTGGTGAGAGAGTCACTTTTCCCCTTTCGAATTGTGATGCAAAACCGAGCAACTGCAACAGAATTACATGGTCCCCTCCGGCATCCAGGAAAAACCAGAAGGCGGGTTTTTACAGATGGAAATTTGATAAAAGAAGCTGAAATCAAAAATCTCACAGTTGATGCTAAATGTTTTCTGGTTGTAAATGAAATCACAGCTAAAGATGCCGGAGTCTACACCTGCAGAGAAACCATGTCCCATAAACAACTGTCTTTGAGTTATTTAGCTGTTATCACTGGTGAGTACTTCACTGATCATATATTCTGCTAAAACATTAAACAAAATACTGAAACGCTAGCACAGATTTGACTGAAACAAATTTCTTCTTGTTTTCCTTCTTTCACAATCTGTCATCAGTTTCTGAACAGAAGAACAACAATGAAGTTGTCATAAAATGTTCTGTGTCAAAGTTTAGCTACTGTAGACATAATTTGGAGTGGCTATATGAGGCAAAGGAAGGTATTTCAGTGATGGAAACATTTCCAGATTCTTGCTCTGCTACTGTGAGTTTTCCAGCATCTCACCTTCGTCAGGATTCAAGGTTTTATGACTCACTGAAATGTAAAGTGACAGATTTGGATACTAAAAAAGAGCACTGGATCAGTCCTCGTGGCTCAGGTGGGATGACCAAAAAAACTGTTTAAGAATTATCTCAATCTTACATTATTTTAAAAATTTCATATTAGACTTGTGTTTTAGTTCAGGTGTTGTAAATGTAACACAAACTCCACCTTCCTGTAGCTTCACATTTTTGCTTCATCTTTTCAGGAAATGATGCAACAACACAATCAACCACAATGAAACGAACGACATTTCAGTCAACAACAACTACGTCAGCAATGAGTAAGTCAACATTAGAAATGAGAGATATGTGGACAACCTCTGTTAAATCAACCCCACTTACTTACAAAAACCCACCAACACAAGAAGGTAAAGTAAAATGGTTTTAAAGTATAAAAATTTATATATATTGAGGTCCAAACTCTTCATTAACCTGACACCTTTTCTAATTTTGTTCAGTATTTCTTTATCTGTTTTCAGACCAGTCATTATGGGACGTTGCTGTTCCTGTGGTGTTAGCACCACTTATAATAGCTGTGATTGCCATCATCAGGTGGAAGAAAACTAAAGGTAACATTTGAGCTACAACATTTAAATTCCCTTTTGGATGAATAAAGTATTTTTGAATTTGAATTGAATTCACTGAGGTCATTCCTGTCATCATGTAGATCCTAAAAGCATATATTCATAGAAACATGCAAACATTTTAAGTTGATTGAGATTATCAAGTGATTCCTGTTTAAAATTCTGGATATTTATTCTCTGAGTTTGACTCAACTCTTTTCTCTTTCAGGGAATAAGGGGCAGATTGAGGAAAGAATGGTGAGGTTTAACACTGAAATATAAAACATGTTTTATAATGTCATTCAATCAGTCCTCATATCTTTTCTTAAGAGACCTAAAAATGACTTTTAAGTCTTTTCTTAACCAAGTGAATAAATTGGTCTCTCTAAAATGCCCTTAGGTATGAATGGATGTGTGCATGGTTGTTTGCCCTGTGTGTCTCTGTGTTGGCCTTTAATGGACTAGCGACTTTGTTCGGGGTGTGCCCCGCCTCTCTCCCGTAGACCGCTGGAGATACGCACCAGCTCCACCAGAGCACTTTAAGGAAATAGATATAGAAAATAGATGGATGATACAGTCACTCTGTTATTTCCTGACAGGCTCATGATGAGAATGGGATTTCTTACGCCTCCATCGGCTTTATCAAGACCAACAAAAAAAGTAGGGTGAGTGGTTCAGTTTGTGTTATCAGCGGTTTTCCCTCCAAACCTTGAATGGAACATTTAAAAAATAGATTCTATAATGTAGTATGTAGTGACATCCATATGTTATGGAATCTCCATCTCATAGTTACTCATTCAATTAATGAACCTTTCTTTAGTTTCTTTAAAAAAATCTGCTTCTCTTGGAAAATGATACTTGAGGTCAATTTTTTACAGTATAGCGATGTAACTTTGAGGAGCCACTGGCCCAATAAGTGGCCCCCATCTGGAAACCTTCTGGAGACAAACTCTTTAGGAAAAACAAAAAATTAGTAAATAACAAATGTGAATACATACTTTATTTTAAAATGTGCAGCCATTGTGGGACACACAACATGCTAACAAAATTTAGTTAAGTTAGGGGGTAAACATGTTTACTGATATTAATTTGTCATTGCAAGCACAAAAGAAAAGGGATTGCTGAAGGGAAGACTATAACCACAGTGGACAATCTTTGAAAATAATTTAACATTTATTCGTAATTTGGGGTTAAAAAAAGTGTTTTAAGCCCTTCAGGGGTTAAAATCCTAATATTTGTACATACAGTGTTGATTTATAATGTTTTAATGTCATGTTATTAATGTTTTCTTTCAGACTGCTGACACTGTGACCTACAGCACTGTGAGAGCTGCTTCCTCTGCTGCTCCAGTTTCCATTGATCCGAACAGCGTCTATTCCACTGTCAACTGACTAAATGAGTGTTCTCTTGAAAAAGTGACCATTTCTTCACAGAAATGTTGCTGGTTTAATCCAATATGTGAAGAAAACTGAAGCAATATAATATTTCAGTAATAATACGGAAAAATGTGATAGGAAAAAGGTTTTATGCTTATCAATATCTTTTTGATTTAGTGTTTTATAAAAGGGATCCTGCCTGCACCAATGAGACAGACCATATATGTTGGAAAAAACATGTCTTTGGTTATGTTCTGTTTCCTCTGGCTTCTTATTTTCTGATGAGGTCTGATTAGGTCTTTCAATTTTCCTCCACTCCCACTATTCTATTTCTGATTGTCCTGTTTTATCATCTCTCTACAGACACATTTTGATTTAGTTTGTTTTTCTTGCAGTTTATCGTTTTTATCAAGTCCCTGCTAAAATCAGCTTCTCTTTAATTGTTTATTTTATTGCTTGACAAGTTTTTCCTATTTTCATCAGTTTTGGCCCTAAACCTCCACACCCCACCCTTAATTGTGAGACTATTTCAAGGCTTGGAGATGGTCAAAACATGAGGAGTTTATACTAGTTTTAAATAACCTATTCCTATAGATACCAGTGGCAGATGCTGGTCTTTCAAGGAGGGGAAGCTCAATTTCAAGATCTCTGATTTGCTGATTCGCTCATTTCGCTGTCAATCAAAAAGGGATTCAGCCTCAGACAGATCATCCAATCATCATGCAGAAGTTGAGCGTCCGGGCCAGCCAAGGCCAGCCCACTGCCCCATAGACCCCTAGAGACGCTGGGCATCCGATGGGCGGGACAAAGCCCAGCATTTCTGCTTCGCTATTGAACTCACTGTTTAAAGCACTGTGAAGCTGCAGGAATGAGTAAGAGGAAAGCCGCGTCGTTACCAGGGATAAAAGGCTGATTCTGAACAAAAGTTGAGCGCGTTGTAGCGCATATTTAGTCAATGACATGTACACACAACAGTATATATTTGATCACTTATTTTTTGACATTTATGGGAAGCTGAGCTTCCCTTGCAGTCTTAGAGCAATCGCCACTGATAGATACACATGAAACATTTTTCAAGTTTAAAATCAATACATAGTTAAATCATGTTAGTGGTGTATCACCAACATGTCTTTGATAACATTTACCTCTAAAGACTGATACCCAGTTTATTTACTCTGCAACATAACCAGTAAACTGTAGAAATAGTAATGTAGAGAGTTTTTTTTTTTATTGAATGGATTGAAAAATATGACTGAAACAGAATATAAAAATATCTAGCAGCTGTAGAGACTAAATTCACCATTTCCAAGTACACAACAAAATGTATTTAAGGGCTAAGAAATTTTGCATGATATGTTCCCTTTAAGTTGAGCATGTTTATTATATAGTTTTGTTTTTACAGTGCGCTGTGTTAGCAGAGAGAAAACTTTAATATTTGTAGCCTAAGCTAATTTGCTACAGATTTATACTATGAAAAAAAATCCATTACTGAATGCAACCAAGAAGACAAAGGAACTAAATTGTCTGATATCTTTTTTTCAATAATAGGGTATTATTTGATGTTGGTCCACCTTTTGCAGCTACAACAGCTTTGCCTCTCTTGGTAAGGCTTCCTATGGGGTTTAGAAGTCTATTTATGGGAATTTATTAACGTTCTTTCAGAAGTGCATTTGTGAGGTCAGACATGAATTTTGAACAAGAATGCCTGGCTCCCAGTCTCCACTTAATTTCAAAGGTGTTCTGTATGGTTGAGGCCAGTTGTGTTCTTTCATATCAAACTTCTTCATCCATGACTTTAGTGCTACTCCGTTTGCTGTTGCATTGGGTACCATCGGCATTGGGTGTGTGCCACCTGCCGGGGAATGTTTGGTGGCAAGATGATCCCGTCTTGTTGTAGGACCAGGGCATCCGGCATTGCGCAGTGCTCTCGCCTTCCTGACGAGGTCCGCTGTGTGGTGGGGGCGGCATGCAGCAGTGGGTGCAGGGGCTGTGTGCGGTGCTTGTGCTATTTGGATGTGTCTATTGGCTTTTCGGGGGTAAAGCTCTGTGGATGTGCCCCTGTGGGGAGGGGAATCATGGCATTTGTGCTCGGGGGCAAGTTTTCGATATCTGTGTCCAGGTTGGGGCTGGCCCAGTGGAATGTTCATTTTGGAGTTCATGGGGGTAGGAGATTCATGCGGTTGAGTTTGGGGAATTTTTTGTGACGGGGGTGTGCCCTGTTTTTTCTGTCAGGTTGGGCCCCTTGGGCCCCCCCCTTCTTTCTTCTCTTGGCCCCCAATCAAATGTGGGACCTATTTCTCCCCTGTCACAATCCCTGCCAGGGGCTGGTGTCTCTGACTGCCAGTGTGTTGGTGGTTCTCAGTGTACAGAGCTGGGGGTTTGCGTGTGTAACGGCTCACTCCCAGTGGCTGCTTGGTGGGGTCTGGGCCCCTTGGTTCTGTTGGGCCTCTGCTGGAGGGTGGTTGGCACTTGGATCTCTGTCCGGGGGTCATGGTGATCAAAACCCCAACGTAGCCCTGCCGCTGGTTCCTGTGGCTTCTCCGGGATTCTCCTCTGCCTTTCTTTGGGGGTGGGGGTTGTGGTGGAGGTGTGCGGTAAGCCTGTACACTTGGGGGCCTTTTTGATGTCTGTGGCTCAGATCTCCTCCATGTCTCCCTCAGGTCCCAGTATGTGCCTTTTCACGTCCGCTATTGAATATTCTGATGGAGAAGCCTAAGCCTTATTTCTTATTTTGCAAGCTCAGACACACACCACAGTTATTTGGATTAAGATGTTTACAGCTATACAGATATACTCTATACTGAGCTGCGGTTGCCACTAAATGCATCTTGTATTAATTAGTACCGTGTACTTTTCAGAATCAGAATCAGAATCAGAATCAGCTTTATTGCCAAGTTTGTACATACAAACAAGGAATTTGACTCCGGTACACTTTGCTCTTTGGTTTTTGTTTTTGCACTACAGAATATACATATTTACAAAGTAAAAATACACATATATAAAAAAAAAAAGGGGCTTTTTCAACATCTGTATGCGTTTTTTTGTACTCTATTGATTTTTAAAAGAGAAACCGCCTGGGGGAAGAAAATGTCTCTGTGGCAGTGGTTTTTTTTGGGGAACCGCCTCTGTCGTCGGCCTGAAGGGAGAAATCTAAAAAGTTTATGTCAGGGGGTTTTGGGGGGCCTGCAGAATTTTAGCAGCTCTTTTCCTGGCCCTAGACCCGATAATCCTGATGGAGGGGAAGGCCACCCGTGATTCTCTCTGCGTCCTATTGTTCGTTGGCAGTCTGGACCTTCCTGTTTTGTGGATGAACCAAACCCCACTGAGATGGATAAAACAGGACGCTGAAAAGATGGGAGTGTAAAGTGACCACACTCCGTGAAGGGTTTTACTTCTTGAGTTGCCTCAGGAATACGTCCCCGCTGGGCCTTCTTCCGCATGTTATTGTGAAGACCATCTCAGGTCCTCAGAGAGGGGTTCCTAAAAACCTGAAGTGATCCACAGCCACACGGTGGTTGTTGAGGGTGGTGGGGGGGGGTAGGGGGGTGGTGTTTTCCGAAAGTCCACTCCATCTCCCCAGTCTTAGTGGCTTTGTTCCGCTTCTGCTCACCAGTTTTTCAGCCGATCCACCCCCCTTCTGTATGCAACTCATCACCGTCCTGGATCAGTCCCCCAAAACATGGGGGGTTCGTCTGCAAAATTCAGGGTTTTTACGGACATCCCCCAGGTGCAGTCTTTTTGACAGGGAAAGAGGGGTGGGGATAGAAACACCCCTGGGGGCACCAACTTTTTGACTGGTTCGGGGAAGGTCTCCCCCATCTCACCTCTGCTGTCGGTCCGTCAGGAAGCTGTTTCCCCCTGACGGGGGGGCGGGACGTTGAGCTGGGGGGGGCTTTTTGGTGGGGGTCTGGTAGATGGTGTTTAAGGGCCAGCTGAAGTCTACAAACGGCCTGGGGTAGGTCCCTGGGCGGTCCCGGGGGTTGCGGATGAAGTGTAAACCAAGTTAAAGCATCATCTGCCGCCTGTTTGCTCGGTAACAAAATGCAGGGGGTCCAGTAGAGGGCCTGTGATGTCCTTTCAGGGGCTTCCCCACCCCTCAAAGGGTTTCATGACCACAGACTCAGGGCTACAGGCCCGTATCTTTAAAACCTAGGATGGTGGGTTTTTTTGGGGACTGGGGTATGGTGGATCGTTTGAAGCGGAGGGACCCCACACTTCCTCCGTGACTGTTGAAATCCGGTGAAGATTGGGGCGAGTTGATTTACAGGCTCTCGGCATGATGGGGGACGTTATCAGGTCCTCCAGCTTTCTTTGTTTTCATGCACTGAAAGAGCCTGTTTACATCATCCTCAGAGATCTTTAGTGCAGGCAGTAACGTTGTTGTTGTTATATATTTCTTTGTTTGTCCCTGTGATTTTTCTTTTTTTCTCTCTCTACTTCTCTCTCTCATTTTGCAGGTGTAGAAGCAGACTTCCAGGGTGTTATCTTGTATTCTCTTTATTCTTCTTTCTATTCTTCTTTTTAACTTTTTGCCCCACCTCCTGACCTATCTATCTTCTTTTTACCCTTGTGTTTCCATTGCATTTGAAATAACCCAAAAGCAATTTATAATAAAGTCTTTAAAATATAAATTACAAGCAGAGCATTATAGCAAAAGCCTTAAGACTGTGCTTGTGAAAGTAAATCTGTCTTTTCTATCAAACTATCTTTTCTATAAGGTTATACAACTTTGCAAAGCTTTTAAATAAGAAGTGACTATCTGCTGTTACTATGATCATTGCAGTTTTTGAGGGTCTAAATTTAAAAAGCTGAAACATGAGACTTTTTTTTCAGCTTCCGCTTCCATGTGCACACAAGTAAGCAACAGAAACTAGCACCTCAGTCACCACTGAAACAGTCCCGATATTTTTCACATGACATCATCCCTGAAAACCAATGTTTTAGTCTCGGTCATTGTTAAATGTTTAGAAATGCTTCTGAAATTAATTTAGAAGGTAAATAAAAAAGTTAAATGTTAAAAAATATTTGACTTTATTATAAGTGTCTGAAACATAAAAGATTAAAAAACCAACAAGCGATTTAAGTGAGGAAATAGAGTGAAGTCAGTTTGAGGAAGTAACACCGCCCAACCTCCATGGAGCTCATATGTATTTATTTTTAATAAGAAGCCATTTTACATACAGAGTCATTTGTGTGTATGAACAGACGAGAGTCAGATAAGCAAAATGGGTGAATTAGGATGGATTCAGTTGTGTTTAATTCTGATGTTTCATTTTACAGGTAAGACTGCATTTTACAAACATTAAATAAAAATGTAAAAAAAGATTCAAGATGACTACTATATGGCTGCTTTCTATGTTTGTGTCTAAGGTAAAGGTATATATATTGTCTGTAGTTTGATGACTGCAGTTGACTTTTTAGTAAAGAAACAACACAATTTGTTTTTTTCTGTCTTTAAAATGATTTTACAGGACATAATAGTTTCTTCCTTTCTGACAGACTTGGTGATAGACAACACTGTGATTTGTCAAAGTTTGAAAGATAGGTTTGCTTTTGCTGCATGACTACAGGAATAAAAACACAAACTGATACAAGGAACTACAGAAGCTTAATGAGGAAGTAAATTAAACAGATTCAGTTTCTTAGTATATATCTGGTTAAGAAGAAAAGTCATAAATGAGCATGTTAGCTCTTGAAAACTGCAGACAGACTGTGCTAAAGAAGTATTTGACCCCTATAAATGTTAGGCAACAACTACTTTGCAAGTCTTTGCAGGAATTAAACATTTGGTTCCCTTAAACTCAATCAGAGCTCTAGCCTCTACAGGCTCGCTATGTGGCGATGTGGCCCACAGATCAATCAGATGAGAACAAAACTAACCTCTTTGGGATCAACTTGATCCATTATGTTTGAAGAAAGAGAGTCAGTCAGTCAGTCATTTTCTACCGCTTATTCCATAGTGGGTCGCGGGGGACCTGGTGCCTATCTCCAGCAGTCTATGGGCGAGAGGCAGGGTACACCCTGGACAGGTCGCCAGTCCATCGCAGAAGAAAGAGAGTGTGTAATCCAAATAACACTATTTTCGCACTAACAGAGCACTGTCTGCTAAAAACAGCAGCCACATAGACAGTTTCTTCCCACAGGCTGTTTCTCTGATGATAGTCAGTGTTCTAGAACACCAGGCATACTTGGACTGATCTTACATTATATTCTATTGCAAAGTCAATTGTGTATATAAACGTACATTTAAAAATATATTTTCTATTTCCATTATTATATATATCTTTAAAAAAAAAGTAAAATCTTGACTGAGAGCAAAGTGTACCAGAGTCAAATTCCTTGTTTATCTGTACAAACTTGGCAGTAAAGCTGATTCTGATTCTCAGTTCATTCCACTGAGCGGGCCAATAGATGGAGCCATATATTATGAGATTTTGAAATAGAACTTTTTCTTAGAACATTAAAGTTAGGTTGTGAATTGTTCTTCCTGCATGATAAGGACCTAAAACAGACAAGCAAGGCATCAAAGAAGCACGTCATGGGTTGTGATTTTGTGAACACGAAGTCCGTCCTCATGGTTTGTTGCATTGTTGTTTTCAGATATTCATTCAACAAACACATCAGCAGTTCAGCAACAACAACAAAGCAGAGGCACTTGACTTCACATCATGTGCACAGACAAAGATGATTGCAACCAACAACAAATCTACAACAAATTGTTCACTTCAAATAAACAAAGAGAAAGGTAGTGACAAATTTCTGCCAGTGGGTCCCGTCCTGTTTTTCTAAGTGATCTCAGGCCGTGTTTAACAGTTTTAATCCTCTCCACAGTTTGGCTATTATTGTGTGTCTGTATTTCAGTGGATTTAGCAGCACTCATCATTACTGTTGTAATGTTCAACAACCTGAAGAAAACAAGAGGTCAGAGCAATCAAACCATATACTTTGACTTTTCATAGAACATTATCTCCCTTGTAACACTGATGAATCCAGAATGAACAAATTCGTTAACATTTTAAATATTAAAGTTTATTCCGTTTCCTTTACACTTAATGTAACAAAGGCAGATCAGTTAATTCAAACACTTTGTGTAAATGACAGAATACAAGTTATGCTCTTTGTTTCATTTTTTTTTTTTTAGAAAAAAAAAAAAAAACAAGAAAGAAAGTCACCACTGTTGGTATAAGAAATAATTCACTTTGATGAACATACTGTATGTAATTGTTAAACAGGTAGTCAGTTATGTTACTTCCCATGAACTTAAAACAGCTCAAGAGAGTGATTACCTGTAGTACAAGTACAAAGTAGTGATATCAAAATGAGGCGTTTTGAAGCATAGAATCAATTTGAACCATTGTGTCATAAAGTGGTTCACTACTCGAAGCTTCATTCAATTCCCTTGGGTGACATCTACTGGCAGTAGTGATCGTTGCACCAAATGAAGCCTTGCGAATGTGATGCACCTCTTGTGTAAATAATAGCACTTATGTATGTATATATGCGTGTTGTACATATGTGTTTTTAGTAACTCATTAAAGATTCTGAGTAACCCATGAAAAAATGATAATTTAAAAACAATGTGAACTGTAGGGGATTACAGATGAAAAATAGCCATTAGGCTAATTCTGGCTTCTTAAACTTGAATTGTCATTTGTTTTATGAAAATCCACTGTCCCATTTTAAATAAATAACAAAAAAAAAATGAATGAAGTGAAAATTTTTAATTTGTCATTCATATTTTCTTTGGGACTGTGCTTGGTGTACTGAGTGTTTTTGGATATTGTGCTTGGTGTAATAAAGAGGGTGTTACTTCAGGTGTTTTTATTCAAGAAAAGTAATTTCTGCACAGTAGAAGGGCTCAAACGGTTTCTTTTTTTGAGACAATTTCTCCAGCTTTGGAAAATACTCTTTCACAGGGAACAGAGGAGGCTGGTGTGACAAGGAACTGTTTGGCTGGATGGTTTAGGTTTGGATACAGAGAAAGGCTGGGAGTCCTTCACTATGAAGTCCACAAGAGCTTCATCAAGCTCTTGCTTCCTGGATCCTAAAAAAAATAAAGAAAAGTAACTTCAATTTAACTTGCAAACATTTAACTTTCAGGCTGCACGGTGGCACAGTTGGTAGCTTCTTGCAGCAAGAAGGTCCTGGGTTCGATTCCCGGCCGGGGTCTTTCGGCATGGAGTTTGCATGTTCTCCCCGTGCATGCGTGGGTTCTCACCGGGTACTCTGGCTTCCTCCCACAGTCCAAAGACATGCCTGTTAGGTTAATTGGTCACTCTAAATTGCCCTTAGGTGTATGAATGAGTGTGTGCATGGCTGTTTGTGTGTTGCCCTGCGATGGACTGGCGACCTGTCCAGGGTGTACCCCGCCTCTCGCCCATAGACTGCTGGAGATAGGCACCAGCTGCCCCGCAACCCACTATGGAATAAGCGGTAGAAAATGACTGACTGACTGACATTTAATTTTCTCTTTCTAATTCTGCATGTATATCTATGTTATGCTGACCTTAATTGGTGGCACGCGGCTGAGTGTTCTCGTGTTTGCATAGTATAGGCTATAGGCTTTCTAATAAACACTTTGAATGTACATTACCTTATTAGGTGGCACCAAATCGAAATATTCCCACACTTGGGAACGCTTCCTAGATGGTTGCTCGATGACAGAATAATCCACCAAAAATCCGAATATCCAAAAACGAGAGCTGTTCGAAACGTATAATGTGTAGAACGTGGATGTGAACCGGGGCTTGAGCCATCTTAAATACACTGAATAACCAAATGAATAACCAAATGTTTGAAACTCCGCCAGTCAACTTGAAGCAGTCAGCTGACTCGGTCTGAATGAAGCAGTGAAGTGGTTCACACGTCATCGGTGACGTCACATGAAGCAAGCTCCGGCCCACTGCTTCACCATAACTACCCTGTTGAGTTTGAAGCGTGCTTTGAAGCCTCGGTGTTAGGGATAACGTCACTAGTAGAAAGACAGGCTAAAGAAACAAGGTGAAAGGACTTATTGTCACTACATTTATGACTCATTTCCAGTTTCTTGGAAACACTTTAATTATGCAAGTCCCTCATTGGTTGCCGTTGTCTCTAAACCCTTTCTTGGACATATTTTTGGTCTTTCTTAGTCCACATAGTTTTGATACAGTAGAATTAAACTCAGCAACTACTTTTTATGACATTGGTGGTCAACGTTAATGTTATCTTAAAACAAATCGCCTGGTTAAATATTTGGAGTAAAGGTAACTTTCCAAAAATTTTATGCTGTTGTCTCTTTTGTCTTAATGATGGTGTGAGACAGTGGTGTCATCTCGAGTGGCTTAGTGTCATAATGGGTTTTCACCAGATTCTGAATAACATAACCACGAGTGAACCAAGGCAGCGTTTTAACAATTTATTAGGTTTTACAAGAGTAATTGTAATCTGGAACCAGGACTGGATCAGCGGGCAGGATTGGGATCTCACTGAGGTAAAAAAGAGAGGCTTAGAGAAGTCCTGCATAAGATGGCAAAATTAACAGTTTCTTTGGTTTTGACTTACGAAGGTAGAGCTCTGAGGTAAGCCTGGGAGGAATAAGTCTGTTCCACGATGGTTGAGGCTGGCAGGTGGGTGGAGCTGAAGGGAAAGTGCTTTCTGGTTCTTCAGACTCAGTGTTTCTCTCTTTTCGATTCTTTCCATAAAAGGGGGTATTAACTGTGGGAGGGTGGACAGGCAGGTGGAAGGTTCTCAGAAGCAGGTGAACCAAAACTCTAGAAACCTGGATCCAGGAAGGTGGCAGAGTGGAGGCTCACAGCCAATACGTCGAGGCTTGAATTACCTTGATCCTCAGAACATGGCAAATATTAACCGGAGGCACAAAAAATCCATAGAATCTCCAGTAAAAACATCTTCCTAAGAGGCAGAGGAGAAAACACAAAAGGTCAGGAGAACAGTTGAAATAACCGCAGCGCAGCAGAGGTCTAACTGTTTACCACGCTATGTGAGACAACGAGCTGACGCCTCCCTCTGGTTCTCCACTCCTCTTAAAGCCCAGGTTGATTGCTCACTGATGAGCAACAGCTGCGCAGAAGCACCTGCCAGTCACAACCTGAGTAGGAGGAGAGAAACACGGCACAAAAATCACAGACTGCACCCAGCCTGCACACAACCACTGTGGATATGACACTTCGGTTATCATGAGCTAGTTTCTGTAGTTATGCTGCTATAGGTTTAGGCTGCTGGAGGGCATTATTAGCACTTTGCCTCACTCTGCTATGTTCCCCTACTACTCTCCAATTCTATGTTATTTGCTGTTATTTCGGCTTTTAACCTTTTAACCTTATGTTCTCTCTCTGTTTTTATTTTCCTAAAGTTACACATGGCCTGGCTCTGTGTTTAGTTGTGGCACCTTCCTGGAGGGGGGCATTGGCTGAGCTGCTGCTGCCAACAACTTAATGTTCAACTTCTACAGATGATACACATGGCCCTGTCTTTCAGTCTTTAACCCTGTCTCTCTCCTAGACGTAGCTACTGGTTGATGTTTTACTATGATTAACTGTATGGCCTTCTTTTATACTATACACATGTCTGGCTTAGAGTTTATCTGCTTAGCTGTTATCCTCTCCTTGATGAAGCCACTAAAGGAGCTACCACTTCTTTTAAGGTTTTAGTTATTTCACATAGAAAGTTCTCTTGGATCAGTGCTTCTGTGTTCTTTTTTTGTCTCTGCTCTGTTTTCTCAAACCCTCTGTGGGTCGTGGCAGATGCCCCCTCACACTGAGCCTGGTTCTGCTGGAGGTTTGTTCCTGTTAAAAGGGAGTTTTCCTTTCCACTGTCGCTACATGCATGCTCAGTATGAGGGATTGCTGCCGTCAATGCAAGGGACTTTTACATGCTCGTCCAGAGGGAGTGAATGCTTCAAGTCAATGACTCGATTCAATCTTCTGGGTTTCCTTAGATAGAAAAACTTTTAACCAACATGAATAATAAACTGAATTTACCTGCATTGTTTGATAACTAGAATCAACTAGAATGTATTCCCTTGGAATCTGTATGATTCTATGGATTTGACTTTGTAAAGTGCCTTTAGATGTTGTGCAGTGAATTGTTGTTATATAAATTAACTGAACTGAACTTAATTGAACATTCCCCCTTTTCGTAAAAATAACTTACTTGGTGTGAACAGTACAATACCAAAATCTATTTATATAAAATAATACTGAAATAAACACCTTGGAATAGCCCCCATTAGTCATGGTAAAATGTGTATAACCTTAGCAGTCAGCATATGCAGTGCCAAAATAAAAATTCAACAGGACATGTTAGTAAAATAAAAAAACCTTAGGCCAACATTTGTGATCAAAAATTGTTGTAAAGCAGATGTGCTCAATGTTCCTTATCATGGGGTTTGTACAGGTATTGGGCCACCCGGGGGACCGGGTTCCAGGCCTGGCAAGTGCAGCGAAGGTTGGCGGTGGTACTGGGTTGGGGGGTTTGTTGCCCTACACCTCTCCCTGTGCTTCTTTGGCTTAGGGGCTGCTATGTAACGTGTTTGTAGTGGCAGTATGTCGTGCAATGCCTTAAAACAACACTGATCCTTTCTGAATTGATGACATGCTAGAAAGAAAGTATGTTGTGGTTTCAAGTGGTTGAATTAACCATGCACAAAACAGAGTAAGTTTGGAGTTTATTATTGGTTGAAGGTCAAACCACCAGAGATGTGCTTCTTTTTTGCTTGATTATTATATCAGAAATGTCTTCGCAGGTACAGTAAAGATATAATTGCAATGTTAAAATATTTTTTTCTTCAAATAATTAGTAAACGTAAGCCCACATATAAGTTTGTAATGTTAAACCACATGAGTTATAAAAAAGAACAAGAGTTTTAGAGCCTGACTCACTTGTTTTAGCGGAGGAGACACGATGGCCGCATTCAGATGGATTCCTAGTATAATTTTCCAGATATTGATCCTACAGTTTATGGGTGAGGATACTTTTTTTTAATTACCTTTTAAAAGACAACGCAAAGCTGTATTCAAGCAGTTAATGATGCTTACGGGAAGTCATTTATCTTTATTTTACCTAAAAGATTTGTCATAGTTATAATTTGTTGCACTTAGTTGATCTTAAAATTGAAAGGAGCTGGTGATCTGTCACAAATGTAGTATAATGTCTCTATGAGAAAATAATTATTATTCTGACAGCTGACATTTGTTTTCCTTTTAACAACAGCAGCAACAGAACAACTAACTTCATACTTTACTGTTGAAGTTGGTGAGAGAGTCACTTTTTCCTGTGCGAATGTGATGCAAACACGAAGCAACTGCAACAGAATTACATGGTCCTTCTGGCATCCAGGAAAAACAGAAGTGACGTTGTTTAAAGATGGAAATTTGATAAAAGAAGCTGAAATTTAAAAAATCAGAGTTGATGCAAATTGTTTTCCGGTTGTAAATGAAATCACAGCTAAAGATGCCGGAGTCTACACCTGCAGAGAGACCATGTCCCAAAACCAACTGTCTTTGAGTCATTTAACTGTTATGACTGGTGAGTACTTCACTGATCATATATTCTGCTTAAACATTAAACAAAATACTGAAACGCAAGCACAGATTTGACTGAAACAAATTTCTTCTTGTTTTCCTCGTACTTGTACTCGTCGTCTTCCGCTTATCCGGAACCGGGTCGCGGGGGCAGCAGACTCAGCAGAGACACCCAGACGTCCCTCTCCCCTAGATACTTCCTCCTGCTCCTCCGGGGGGAGCCCAAGGCGTTCCCAGGTCAGCCGAGAGACATAGTCCCTCCAGCGTGTCCTGGGCCGTCCCCTGGGCCTCCTCCTGGTGGGACATGCCTGGAACACCTCCCGAGGAAGGTGTCCAGGAGCATCCGGTATAGATGCCCGAGCCACCTCATCTGGCTCCTCTCGATGTGGAGGAGCAGCGGCTCTACTCCGAGCCCCTCCCGAATTGCCGAGCTCCTCACCCTATCTCTAAGGGAGTGCCCGGCCACCCTACGGGAGAAGCTCATTTCAGCCGCTTGTATCCGGGATCTCGTTCTTTCGGTCATGACCCAAAGTTCATGGCCATAGGTGAGGGTAGGAACGTAGACCGACCGGTAAATCGAGAGCTTCGCTTTTCGGCTCAGCTCTCTCTTCACCACAACGGACCGGCACAGCGCCCCCATTACTGCGGCAGCCGCACCGATCCGTCTGTCGATCTCCCGCTCCATTCTTCCCTCACTCGTGAACAAGACCCCGAGATACTTGAACTCCTCCACTTGAGGCAGGAACTCCCCTCCAACCTGAAGAGGACAAGCCACCCTTTTCCGGTCTTGTTTTCCTTCTTTCACAATCTGTCATAAGTTTCTGAACAGAAGAACAACAATAAAGTTGTCATAAAATGTTCTGTGCCAAAGTTTGGCTACTGTAGACATAATGTGGAGTGGCTATATGAGGCAAAGGAAGGTATTTCAGAGATAGAAACATTTCCAGATTCTTGCTCTGCCACTGTGAGTTTTCCAGCCTCTCACCTTCGTCAGGATTCAAGGTTTTATGACTCACTGAAATGTAAAGTGACAGATTGCGATACTAAAAAAGAACACTGGATCAGTCCTCGTGGCTCAGGTGGGATGACCATAAAAACTGTTTAAGAATTATCTCAATTTAAAGTCATTTTTAAAATTTAATATTAGACTTGTGTTTTAGTTCAGATGTTGTAAATGTAACACCCACTCTACCTTCCTGTAGCTTCACATTTTTGCTTCATCTTTTCAGGAAATGATGCAAGTTTTTCCTGTGCGAATGTTAAATTCCAATCTCTCTGTCAATCTGACACTTTTTCTAATGGTGTTCAGTATTTCTTCATCTCTTTTCAGACCAGTCATTACGGTATGCTGCTGCTGCTAAGGTGTTAGTAGCACTTATATTAGGTGTGATTGCCATCATCAAGTGGAAGAAAACTAAAGGTGAGAACATTTACTGAGAAAACTCTCTTTTAAATAAAGGTCATTCTTGTCATCATGGAGATTGTAAAAGGATTTATGCATAGGAAACATGCAAACACTCGTAGTTGGTTAAAATTTTGGATTCTTATTCTCTGAGTTGCGTCTCTGAGATACTGTTTATATGTCATAGTTATAGTAGACTGGTAAAAGTTTAAACTGTTTATTCACAATAATTAATTTTGTCTTTGGGTGGATCTGGGAGGGGCTCCAATGTTCAGGGAAAGAGAAAGTTGTCAGCTGGTATATTTGTGGTTGATGGTAAAATGAGAAAGACTGTTGGGACTTGGTGATTATGGCGATAATACAGGCTTGGAGGAGGTAAGCAGGGTTCGAGGTGGATGTTTGAGCGATGAGGGGAGAAACCAGGAAGCCCTTCGGGAGGTAACCTTTAAAAGGCGGAAGAGATGCCAGGGTTACACTTCTTGAGTTTCTTAAAAAAAAAAAAAAGCTTTCTCTTGGAAAATTATACATGTGTAACACAGTATTGGAGCGTTTGAGGTCAGAGTTTTACAGCACAGTAAATAAGTAGTACATAAAAAAAAATGAATCCTAAAATGTTCAATAATATTATTTAAAATTATATGATCTGGGGGTCATGCAGACACATTTGACCAACTAATAAGCTTATCGAAATCTTCAACACAAGGATACTCAATCATTTGCATGGCCCCCTTCTATTACGACTTTGTGAGATATTGGACCCCAGGATGCAGATGAGGAGGCAGCGTGATGGTAAGTGAAAATTTAATCAAACAAAAAATCACTCTTAGCAGAGGCAGGAACAAAACAGAAGCAGGCTGGCTTGACAGGCATGGCATGGTCCACAAAACAAGACATGAGTAGGGATACAATGATTCCGCGATGTGTGACTGAACAGGTGTGTATTTATGGAGGGTGAACCAGGTGAAGCAAGACAGATTAACTAGGTGCAGGTGAACCGAATAAACACTAATTGACAGGAGAACAAAACGTGGCTGGAGCAAAACAGAGACTCTTGAACATGAACTAACAGAAACTAGAAAAATATGAAACAAAAGCATAACCAGATCCTAAAAGCAAACTTGACAAAACATGAACAAGATGACAAAACTAAAGCATGACCAGAAAAACAGACAGAAACATGATTCAAAAATTTTACAATAATAATAAGAATAATCAGAAGAACTATTCAAAACCTTAACTGTGAAAAACATAAAGAAAAAACCAAAAACCAAACAACCCCAAATCATAACACCTTCATTGAAATAAATAACAATGGAATTGCTGTAATCTTTATTTTGAAATGTGCAGCCATTGGGTGGACACACAACATGCTACCAAAATTTAAAAGATATAGGGAAAACATATTTACAAATCTTAATTTGCCATTGCAAGCACAACAGAACAGAGATTGCTGAAGGCAAGACTATAACCACAGTGAACAATCTTCAATTCAGTTTTCAGTTTATTTATATAGCGCCAATTCACAACACATGTTGTCTCAAGGCACTTCACAAAAGTCAGGTACATACATTCCAATTAATCTTAATCATTGAACTGTGCAGCCAGATTATTGTTATTTATTCAAATTGGATAAAAAGTTTTTTCTATCTAAGGAAAGGAAACCCAGCAGATTGCATCCAGTCAGTGACTTGCAGCATTCACTCCTCCCGCCCGGATGAACATGTAGAGACAGTGGACAGTCACTGGCATTGACTTTGCAGTAATCCCTCATACTGAGCATGCATGTAGCGACAGTGGAGAGGAAAAACTCCCTTTTAACAGGAAGAAACCTCCAGCAGAACCAGGCTCAGTGTGAGCGGCCATCTGCCACGACCGACTGGGGGTTAGAGAGAACAGAGCAGAGACACAAAGAGAACAAAGAAGCACTGATCCAGGAGTCCTTTCTATGGGATGGAAAAGGTAAATGTTAATGGATGTAGCTCCTTTAGTCGTTTCACCTAGAAAGAAGGAACAGATAAACTCTGAGCCAGTTTTCAAGTTTAGAGTCTGACGAGAGCACAGAGAGTGAGTCACAGTAAAAGCTCAGTCAGTAGCTATGTCTAGGAGGGAGAAAGGGTTAAACACTGAAAGACAGGGCCATGTGGATCATCGGATCATCTTTTAAAATAATTAATCTTTAATTCATAATTTTGGGTTAAAATTTGTTTCTAATCCCTGCAGGGTTAAAATTACGACATTTGTATGTAAACTATTTATTTATAATGTTTTAATGTAGCTAATGTTATTAATGCTGTCTTTCAGGCTACTGACACTGTGACCTACAGCACTGTGAGAGCTGTCTCCTCTGCTGCTCCAGTTTCCATTGATCCAAACAGTGTCTATTCCACTGTCAACTGACTAAATGAGTGTTCTCTTGGAAAAGTGACCATTTCATCACAGACATGTTGCTGGTTTGAATCCAATATGTGAAGAAAACTGAAGGAATAGAATATTTCAGTGATAATACGGAAATCTGTGATAGTAAAAAGGTTTTATGCTTATCAATATCTTTTTGATTTAGACTTCTCTTCACAGACACGTTTTGATTTAGTTTGGTTTACTTGCAAAGTAAACCTCCATATCCTGAACTTCATTGTGAGACTATTTCAAGGCTTGGAGATGGTCAAAACATGAGGAGTTTATACTAGTTTTATATAACCTAACCCTGTATAGATACACATGAAACATTTTTCAAGCTTAAAATTAATACATAGTTAAATCATGCTTTCCATAAAACAGTGATGCTTTTCATTCCATGGCTTTATTTCTAATAAAACTGATCTTAGTCATCCAAGTGTGATTTTTTTTGTTTGAATAAATAACAGAAGAAACACCTTTGATACACCACAATGTCTTTGATAACATTTACCTCTAAAGATTGATACCCAGTTTATTTACTCTGCAACATAACCAGTAAACTGTAGAAATAGTAATATGTAGAGTTTATTTTACAACCAAACAATGTATTTTGCCAAATGTAAACCTAGTCACTAGCTTCATGTTGGAGAGCAAACTATTCAAAATCTATGAGTAAGGTCAAAGTAGGGATAAAAGACAGTGGAAAACATTGTGCAGGATGGTGCATTATCTGCAAAATAGTATTAGCAATATTAGCAGTATTAGCAATATTTCTGTCTTGTTCTGTGTCAGCAGACAAAAAACTCCAATAATTGTTGCCTAAGCTAATTTGCTACAATTTTATACTATGAAAAACGTTTTTTTTTCCTGCTTCCTGTTTGAAAACATAGCATAAGAATCTGCTCTTTAACTTTCAGTCAAAACCCATGATGAAAAAAAATCTTCCATTAGTGACTGCAACCAAGAAGATGAAGGAACTAAATTGTTTGATATGCTGTTTTTCAATAATAGGGTATTATTTGATGTTGGTCCACCTTTTGCAGCTACAACAGCTTTGCCTCTTCTAGGAAGGCTTCCTATGGGGTTTACAAGTCTGTTTATAGGAATATTCTAACATTCTTTTAGAGGTGCATGTGTGAGGTCAGACATGAATGTTGGATGAGAAGGCCTGGCTCCCAGTCTCCACTCTAATTAATTTCAAAGGTGTTCTGTTGGGTTGAGACCAGTCACGTTCTTTCATGTTGCATTGGGGGCCATCGGCCCTGGGTGCGTGACACCTGCCGGGGAATGTTTGGTGGTAAGTTGATCCCATCTTGGTTTAGGCTCGGGGCATCCGGTCTGGGTACAGGGCTCGGTGGCTTCTGCTCTGTTGCTCTTGTGTGCAGTGGGATGGGTAGCATAGCACAGTGCCGTCGCCTTGCCACCACGGTCCGCTGTGTGGCGGGTGGAGAATGCAGCAGGGGATGCAGGGGCTGTGTATGTTGCTAGTGCTGTTTGGATGTGTCTATTGGCTTTTTAGGGATATGCCCCTGTGGGAAGAGGATTCATGGCATTTGTGTTTGGCAGCATGTGTTCGATATCTGTGTCCTGGTTGGGGGTGGCCCAGAAGTTCATGTTGGGGTTCATGGGGGATGGGAGGTTCATGCGGTTGAGATTGGAATTTATTGTGACTGTGTGTGCCTGTTTTTCTGTCAGGTTGGGTCTTGGGCCACCCCCTCTCTTTCATCATCTTAGGCCCCTGATCAAATGTGGGGCCTATTTCCCCCCTGTCACAATCCCTGCCAGGGGCTGGTGTCTCTGACTGCCAGTGTGTTGGTGGTTCTCAGTGTACAGAGCTGGGGGTTGGCATGTGTGCCGGCTCACTCCCAGTGGCTGCTTGGTGGGGCCTGGGCTCCTTGGTTCTGTTGGGCCTCTGCTGGAGGGTGGTGTGCACTTGGATCTCTAGTCTCTGGGTCCATGGCTGGATCTGCACCAACGTAACCAGCTGCCAGCTGGTCCTGTGGGCTTCTCCTGGGGCTCTCCTCTGCTCTTCTCTGTGTGGTGGGGGTGTGGTAGTGGGATTGGGACTGTTTCATTCTGTGGAGGCTCTGGCTGGCTGGCTTGTTGTGATCAGGTGGACTGCCTATTTTTATATATTTTCTTTGGGCCCATCTCTGGATGGAGTTGGGGGGTCATTGGGGACTGGAGTCAAAGAGGGGTCTGGGTGGTTCAGGTTTTGGCACAGCGCAGCACTAGTAGGCATTGCTGGCTAGAGCGGTCTTCCAGTCTCTGGGGTGTGTATGGGGAGTTCAAGTAAGTGCACAACATGTCTCTTTGCATTGGGGGGTGAGTGTTTGTTTCCCACTCTCATGTGTAAACATGTGATGTGTAAACGTGTGATTGTGTGTGCCTGTTTTTCTGTCAGGTTGGGACTTGGGCCACCGCCTCTCCTTCATTGTCTTAGGCCCTCAATGAAATGTGGGGCCTATTTCCCCCCTGTCACACTCCCTGCCAGGGGCTGATGTCTCTGACTGCCAGTGCGTTGGTGGTACTCTTTGTCCAGAACTGACTGACTGACTCCAAGTGGCTGCTTGATGAGGCCTGGGCCGCTTGGCTCTGTTGGGCCTAGGGGGTGGTGTGCCTTTGGGTCTCTAGTCTCTGGGTCCATGGCTGGATCTGCACCAACGTAGCCAGCTGCAGGCTAGACCTGTGGGCTTTCACCGTGGCTCCCCTCTGCTCTTCTCTGTGTGGTGGTGGGTGGTTGTGGTGGGGGTGTGCGGTAGTCCTGCACTCTTGGGGGCCTTTTTGATGTACTCGTACTCGTTCTCGTCTTCTTCCTCTTTATCCGGGACCGGGTCATGGGGGCAACAGACTCAGCAGAGACACCCAGACGTCCATCTCCCTAGACACCTCCTCCAGCTCCTCCGGGGGGAGCCCAAGGCGTTCCCAGGCCAGCCGAGAGCCCCTTATCAGACGAAATCTTTCAGCAAATCCTGAAGGCACTGATCCTTGAAGTGGGGGAAGTACCACTGATGTGGGAACATATTGATGAAAAACAGAATTTAACCAGGCACATCGAAGAGGTTTTGATGCTGGGGGGCAGTGTAATAAATTTTGTGGATTAAAACACCAAACAACCAAACATTTACAGTTATCAACTTGCAGCTTCGGCACGTTTGAGTTTGAACTACAAAATCGCAGCGAGAAATAAAAATGGTGGATATGCGTAATTGATCAGCTGGAAGTCCATGACCTTTTTAGCTGTTCTGCAACAAATACTGTGACGTAATAGTTCAATATACATAATAGATGATAAGATATCTCCGCAGCACCTGGACAGACTAAATTTCATTTTCTGCACTCTACAGACTCCAAGTACACAACAAAATGTATTTAAGGGCTAAAAGGGTGGAATTTGCATTATATTTCCCTTTTAAGCAAGCCTCCATTTAGAATTCAGTTGGTTCCAAAAAGTGTTATGATTGCTTGCTTTAATGACGACATTAAAATAAAAAAAAATCATGTTGTGATGCTAAGGAGGTCTGCTTTGCCTCAATCAGCCACTCCAAAAAGAACGAAACTGAAGTACAGGTGAATGGTGCATAATGGTCATCATAGCAGCAGAATCATTACTGTCAGTTGAAGTTGTCTTATGTGATATGTGTTATGTTTTTTCTTTAAGGGTGGTGATGGTGCTGATGCAAATGCTCCAGTGATATATAGTATGGCTAAACCTGGACCTTCTTCTGCTGCATTATCAGTTGATCCAAACTGCCTCTATGCTACAATTAACAAAGGTAGTAACTGAGATTAACAATTATTTATTAATGGTCACTTAGTTGTTTTTAATTGATACTTCTTGTATCAGGTTTAAAATACTAAGTGAAAGAGAGGTTAAAACACACTGCTTGCTCACATTGCTACCTGTATGTTTCAGTTAGTGTTTTACTATAAATTCTTGATCTTACGCATATGTTTTTCCATTAAAGCTTCATACATGAGATGTGACTATTGCTGTTTCTGGCAAAGCTCTAACTCACTGGAGACAAACTCCAGTCCACTCCGGTCCTCAGGGGTCAATATCCTGCAACCTTTAGAACTGTCCATGGTCCTGAATAAAATGGCTGAATTACCTCCTCGGTGTGGAGTCAGGTTATACAGAGCCCTGCTAATTAATTCCTCCTAATTAATTTACGGGTGTTGAACAAAAGACGCATCTAAAAGTTACAGGAGAACCAGCCCTCATGGACTGGAGTTTGGCATCTTTGCTCCATCACTGAAAGTGTTGAAATAGATTACCCAAATTCAGGCTGGTAAGCAGGCAGATGGAAAGCAGACTAGGTGCAAAAATCTTTAATGATAAAAAGAAATTGAATCTAAAGCAAATCTAAAAAACGAAAACTAAAGCCAATCCAAGAATAGGCAGCATAAGGGGTTACAAAGACTAACAATAAATGACAGAACCAGACAGGAATATTGACTGGGGGAATGAAAACAGGGTCAATTAACAGGTGGGAGTAACTAAGTTCTACAAAACAGCTAAGAGAGAAACGCATGGCTGAGACAACTGAGGAAATCCTAAGAGGGCTGAATAGAGATTAAAACAACAAAAACTGGAAAGCTAAACAATCACTTAACAGAAGCGAATGATAACTAAAAATATATAAACAATTATAATGAAACTCAGAAACAGACAGAGTGACACACAAGTGTTCAGCACACTTTCAGCTTTTTCAGAATCAGAATCAGAATTAGAATCAGATCAGCTTTATTGCCAAGTTTGTGCTTACAAACAAGGAATTTGACTCCGGTACACTTTGCTCTTTGGTTTTTGTTTTTGTATTATAGAATATACATATTTACAATGTACAAATATACACATATATAAATAAATACAAAAGTGCATTTGCAACATCTGTATGCTGTTGTTTTGTACTCTATTGAATGTTCAACAGAGAAACAGCCTGGGGGAAGAAACTGTCTCTGTGGCGGCTGGTTTTAGTGAACAGCGCTCTGTAGCGTCGGCCTGAAGGCAGAACTCTAAACAGTTTATGTGCAGGGTGTGTGGGGTCTGCAGAGATTTTAGCAGCTCTTTTCCTGACCCAAGACCTGTATAAGTCCTGGATGGAGGGAAGGTCAGCCCTGATGATTCTCTCTGCAGTCCTGATTATTCGTTGCAGTCTGGACCTGTCCTGTTTTGTGGATGAACCAAACCACACTGAGATGGATGAAGACAGGGCAGACTGAATGATGGCAGTGTAGAAGATGACCAGCAGCTCCTGTGGAAGGTTGTACTTCTTGAGTTGCCTCAGGAAGTACAGTCTCTGCTGGGCCTTCTTTCGAACAGTTTCTATGTGTGAAGACCATCTCAGGTCCTCAGAGATGGTGGTTCCTAAGAACCTGAAGTGATCCACAGCCGACACGGTGTTGTTGAGGATGGTGAGGGGGGTGTATGGGGGTGGTGTTTTCCGAAAGTCCACCACCATCTCCACAGTCTTGAGTGGGTTTAGTTCCAGGCAGTTCTGACTACACCAGTGTATCACGTGATCCACCTCCTGTCTGTATGCAGACTCATCACCGTCCTGGATCAGTCCAATGATAGTGGTGTCATCTGCAAACTTAAGGAGTTTCACGGACGAGTCCACTGAGGTGCAGTCATTTGTGTACAGGGAGAGGAGGAGTGGGGATAGAGCACCAGTACTTATTGATCTGGTTCGGGAGAAGATGCTCCCCAGTCTCACCTGCTGCTGTCGGTCCGTCAGGAAGCTGTTGATCCACTGACAGGTGGAAGCTGGGACGTTGAGCTGGGTGAGCTTCTGGTGGAGGATGTCTGGTATGATAGTGTTGAAGGCCGAGCTGAAGTCTACAAACAGGATCCTGGCGTAGGTCCCTGGGTGGTCGAGGTTTTGCAGGATGAAGTGTAGACCTAAGTTTTCAACACAAACATAGTTTTTAACTCCAGAACCAAAGCATGAAACATGAATTAGGCTGAATGCCAAAACATTAATAGGACTTTTAGTAAAAGTTGTATGTATTTTTTTGTAAAACACCTTTAAACTAGTGGTTGAAGTGCTTTGATCCTGAAATTGGTTTACTCAAGTCTTAGACTCACAAACATAGTTGAATATATAGAGGAATCAGTTGAAAAATGTTATAATGAATGCCCAGAATTATTTTTTTGCAATACTGGTTATTCTTAATAAGCATTGTCGTTTGTTTTACCCAATATAGATGGATGATCTCCTATACAACAGCTGCTTGCTTTACATTTAAAAGCTTGACATAATTTATTTTTTATAAAATGTATACTCTAAAATCATATACAGACACCCACATCCCATAAACTCATGCAATGCAAATTATTTGTCCAAAAAAAAAAAATGAAAAATTTGTGCCCAAAAAGATTTTCATTTACCCTATGTACTTTTAAAATTTAAACCCCAAATCCACCCATTGCAACGGGGGCAAATTAAAAGCAGTTTAAAAAGCTGTTTTTCCCCGTCCATAACTCCTGTTCTGGACCCCGTGGGATGGAGGGAACATGACGATTCAGAAGCTGAAGCTGTCTGATGGTGCTAAAAGACCTTCCTGTGTTTTAAAAGTGACTGCAAGGGTGACAGAAGCACAATGGTTGCAGTGAGATGGACTGAAATATAATTTTTCTTCAAAATGAGGCTTCAGTTTCAAGATAAAAATAATAATCCACTTATTTTTTTTATGTTTAAAAACTGAGGCTGGTTCCGCTTAAAAATAAAGGTTCAGTAACTCAGAGAGCATGTAGTTTTAACTGTAAGGTGCCTTTATGTAAAACTTCTCTGGGACAAACAGACAAGGAGTAAATGCAGAAATGTCTTTCTGCAGAACTCTAAAAAAACTACATCTGGCAGTTGTAGGAGTTAAAGCTGAAGCAATTTCTTAAGAAGGGACAGCAATGTCATCATCAGTTAAATTCATCCAAATTTCCCTTCTTTGGTATTGTGATTTATTATTGTTCTGACAGGCTTTCTATGTAACCATAAGCCCAGCCAGGGACAGACATAGCAAATTAACATAGGCAATACATCCCAATTAAATTAAAACTAATTAAAGTATATGAACAAAAAAAAAAAAACAGAAAATTCACATTTGCCTTGTCTACCAGCCAATAAATTGACTTCACCAAACCTTCATATGGTCTTCAGTCTTCTGACTTAGGTTTCCATGGCCAACCAGCTGCATTCAGACTGTCAAATCATGGGGTTGAGATCGGAATTCATTAGGGGGTTGGGACTGTTTCATCCTGTGGCGGCTCTGGTTGGCGGGCTCGTTTGGACCAGGTAGACCCCTCTTTTGTACATGGCCCCCATGTGTACGACGTCCACTGTTGTTTTGTCTTTACATTTGGTACTGGGTGTGAGTTTTTATTGGGATGCAGAGGGGGGGAAGTGTGATTTTGCTGTGGCGGGTGTTTTTTGTGTCGTTTGGGGGCTTGGCGCCCCCTTTTGGATAAGTTTTTGGCCCCCCATCAAATGTGGGGCCTTTCCTTCCCGCCACACTACTTGCCGGTGGTTGGTGTCTCTGCCCGCTGGTGTACTTGTGGTTCTCGGTGTCCAGGGCTGGGTGCTTTGGTGTGTGCCGGCTCACTCCCGGTGACCCCCGGGCCCTCTCGGGCCTCTGCTTGTGATATGTCCCGGGGTTTTGTGTCTCTGGGTCCATGGCTGGATCTGCTCGGGTGTAGACGGCTGCCTGTGGGTCCCGTGGGCTCATTGCTGCACTCCCTGGGACTTCTGCACTGTGACTGCTGGGTGGTTCCCCTGGGGCTCTCCCCTGCTTTTCTCTGGGGGGGGTGCAGTAGTCCCGGCGATGGTTCTCCTGGGTTCCCGTGCTCTGGGGGGCCTGTGGATGTCTGTGGCTCGGATCTCCTACGTATCTGTGCCGGGTCCAGGGGGGCAGGTCTGTGGCTCCTCACACTCACTATTTCATATTTTTATGGAGAAACCTTGTTTACACAAGCGTGCTCACACTCGGACCCACAGGTGTTTAGAGTCGGGTGTTAACAGATACACAAATGTTCTATATTGAGCAACATTTACTACTAAATACATATTGCATTGATGAGTACAGTGCACTTTTCGGTAAAAAAGCTGATAACGTTTCTGCAGGTGTAAAACCAAGCAGGGTGTTATCTTGTATTCAATTCATCCTTCTTTCTATCCTCCATTCTTTTATCCTTCTCTCCCTTTTTCCTTTTTGCCCCGCCTCTCTCTCTTTTATGCTTTTTATTTTTTTCCTTTTCGTTTCTGTCTCCATGTCTGTAACAATTGAAATAATCCCAAAGCAGTTTCTAATAAAGTTTCTTTTTATAAATATCAAGCAGAGCTTTAAAGCGTTAGCTGTAATGCTCCACTTGTGAAAGTAAATCTGTTGGGCTTCTTCTTGGCACTTGGACAAGAATTCTGAGCACTACTCTGCCGGACAGGACACGGTAAAAATAAAAATAAAAAAGACTTTCAAATCATGCCTCTTTGTCTAGAAATCCAATGGATGAGTCTGGGTTTAGGAGGCACCAGGAGTGCAAAGCAAGGTCCACAAAGACATAAATGAATGAGTTTGGTATGGAAGAACTTGAACGGGCTGCACAAAGCCCTGACCTCAATTCAAAAGAACACCTTTGGATTGAATTTGAGCAGAGACTGTATGTCAGGGCTTCTCACCTAACATTAGTGTCTGACCTCACAAATGCTGGTCTGGATAATGGCCAAAAATTCCTATAAAAACAAACCATATGGTAAGCCTTCCTAGACTCCTAGGAGGCAACATGTAAAATCCTATGGATTAAGAATAGGATGTCTCTCAAGTTCATATGTGTTTGAAGGCAGATGAGCAAATACTGTTAGCAGCATAGTGTTTAAAGAAGCAAACATTGCCCTGTAACCTGTTTAATTGGAACTTTAAAGTCCTATAGAAGTGTTTTGATGCTAAAGCAAAGCACAGAACTCCTCTACTGATGTATTCTTATTCTAACAATAGCACGTCTTCTACAGATGAAACTTACATAGAGGGGAAATAACAAACCAACAGTTCACAGAACAGTGAATAATCTTGTGTCCTTTTTTTAATTATCAGTCAATCAGATTATAAACATTGGAAGTCCATTTGTGGAACAGTTAACACTTTGTTCATATGTGCTATAAATCATCGTACTCGTACTCGTACTCGTACTTGTCGTTACCCGGAACCGGGTCGCGGGGGCAGCAAACTCAGCAGAGACACCCAGACGTCCCTCTCCCCAGACACCTCCTCCAGCTCCTCCGGGGGGAGCCCAAGGCGTTCCCAGGCCAGCCGAGAGACATAGTCCCTCCAGCGTGACCTGGGCCGTCCCCTGGGCCTCCTCCTGGTGGGACGTGCCTGGAACACCTCCCGAGGAAGGCGTCCAGGAGGCATCCGGTATAGATGCCCGAGCCACCTCAACTGGCTCCTCTCGATGTGGAGGAGCAGCGGTTCTACTCCGAGCCCCTCCCGAATGGCCGCGCTCCTCGCCCTATCTCTAAGGGAGTGCCCGGCCACTCTACGGAGGAAGCTCATTTCAGCCACTTGTATCCGGGATCTCGATCTTTCGGTCATGACCCAAAGTTCATGGCCATAGGTGAGGGTAGGAACGTAGACCGACCGGTAAATCGAGAGCTTCGCTTTTCGGCTCAGCTCTCTCTTCACCACAACGGACCGGCACAGCGCCCCCATTACTGCGGCAGCCGCACCGATCCGTCTGTCGATCTCCCGCTCCATTCTTCCCTCACTCGTGAACAAGACCCCGAGATACTTGAACTCCTCCACTTGAGGCAGGAACTCCCCTCCAACCTAAAGAGGACAAGCCACCCTTTTCCGGTCGAGTACCATGGCCTCTGACTTGGAGGAGCTGATCTTCATCCCAACCGCTTCACACTCGGCTTAATAATCTTGTGTCCTTTTTTTAATTATCAGTCAATCAGATTATAAACATTGAAAGTCCATTTGTGGAACAGTTAACACTTTGTTCATATGTGCTATAAATCCTAACACATATATATGTTTACACTGTTGCCATCAACAAACTAATCTAAGACTAGAGAAGGGGAAAAACAGTGAAGTCACTGAGGAAGTGATACTAGACAAACTGTTGTTTCTTCACTGATGCAGTTTTTTATCATTGGAGGCTGAATCTTGTTGCAAACATGGCAATAAGGACAGAGAAGCAGAATGGGTGCGTTTAGATGGAAACAAATATCTTTATTCCTGATGCTGGTGCTTCAGTTTACAGGTAAAGAGGAAAATATCATAAAGATTATCTTTGCTGAATTCATTTTTTATTTTTCATTTAACACTAAAATAGAGCTACTTATCAGAGTATTGTTGCACATTACTTGTCTTGTTTTTAACAGCATCAACTGGGACACAACTAGCCTTCTTCATAGTCAGACCTGGAGATGAAGTAACTTTGCCTTGTGGAAACAGAACAGATTATCAGGATGACTCTGTATCTACTGAGTGGCTTTTCAGTGCTTTCAGATCACCTGAAACAGAAATGCTGGTCAGAAACCCCAACAGAGAAGTGAACACAAGATCAGACAGACTGAGTGTAACAGCAGACTGTTCTCTGGTTCTAAAGACGGTCACAGTGGAGGATGTTGGCTTTTACACCTGCAGACAGAATGTATCAGGACAACAACAGGATGCAGACATTTTTCTGTCTGTCATTGACAGTAAGTATTAAAAATGTATTAAGGTTAAACATCCTATTAGAACAGCATACAATAAGAACGATGAAGGTAGAGTCTCAGTTTATTTAACTTACATCTCGACCTTCACCAGTGGCTGAGCAGATCATCAATGATGAGGTCACCTTGAACTGCTACGTGCTTCAGTATGAAGACTGCAGACATGAGGTGGAGTGGTTGTATGAGGGTAAAGATGAAATATTTTCACATGTGGAGAGCTCAACTCATTCCTGCTCTGACACTGTGATATTTCCAACATCCAAGCTTCAGCAGACCTCTTATGAGTCACTGACATGTAAAGTCACCAATACTTATAATCAGAGAGTGCAACTCTTCCCTTTCAAACATCCGTCCTCGGTGAAGAAAGCAGGTGGGAACATTCGAATCTTTTTCATTCGTTTTATTTTGTCCTATGTGGTTGAAAACATGAATGTTCAAAATTACTGTAGCTTTGTTGGTGAATTTTAGTTTTGATATTAGTTTGCTTTTGAAATGAATCCTTAAAGTTCGGTGAATTATTGTGTTTTGTATTTCTTTTCTGTCTGTTTCCAGCCTGAGTTTTGTCACCATTTACCCCTCAGCTGTCTCTCTATGTTTTTATCAGAAGTATTTCATCTGCTGTTTATCATTGTGTCACTTTGGCTCTCTATACCTGTTTTGCTGTATCCATATAATCCTCCTTATAAAGGTTTCAGTCTTGACTTGTGTGCTTGACACTCAAGTTTAGGTTGAATTATTTCCTTCCCTCTATTCTCTGCTTCGGATTTTGCTCTGAACTTTTTGCATCTGTTTCCAGAAGCCTTGGTTTTTAATAAAATACTTTTAGGTGTACCTGTTTCTTACTGTGCTATAATTGAGTTATTTCCACTGAGATACAAAAAAATATCTAAATAAATCAGTTAAAATGTCAAGAATTTTTTTTATTCCAATGATTTTACCTGTAAAATAAACATGGAATATATTCTCACTCCAGCATGTTTGTGTTTTCGCAGGTGAAATTATAAAATAAATCCATCAGAACAACCAACAATCTCTAATCTCTATGAATGTCTTTACTGAAGTGCAGTAAAGAGGGACTAATTCCTGGAAGTGTGCTGAAAATCTTACTATGAAGACTCAATATTTATGAGAGATAAGGGGTCAACGAAATAACCTCCAGAAGGCAGTGTAACCAGTGATTGGAGATAAGAAAACAGTTTAAAAAAAGACAAAATAAAAGAACGCACCATTCAGTGTGTCTTTGACATATATTGTGGTTACACTTGCTTTGTGGTTGTTCCCAGTTAAATAGTGACAACTTTTTGTCTGTCTCTATGAAAACTACCTGTAGCTTATTGAAACAAAGCAATCTGTTAGTCTGACCACTTCTTTGCATCCTTTGTGTTTATTAAAGCCATCCTAAGAGCATTTTTTTTTAAATAATCTTAATCTTTGATGTTTTTATTTGTCTTATAAACTTCCCTCCCCTGTTTATCTAACTGGCTCTTACCTCTGGAATTAGTGACAAGTGTGGGCCCAGCCCCTGATGGGGGCATGGAAATCTCTCCCTCTGGGTGGTCACACTGAAGAGCACCCAAGAGGGTAAAGAGAGCAGCTCCAAGGGTCGATGAGAGTGCCTCGTGAGAGCAGGAAAAAAGTTTAGCGCCATTAGTGATTTCCTTCCTAAAAACACAATAATAACCAAGCATTCTTTGGTGTCACAGCAGGAAAGTTGACCTGAAATGAGGAAGTTTCAACTTCTGAGCACAACTAAAACTCTTTCAGCAATACTAGCTTGTTTCTTGGGAAAAATAGTTTGACTTAATACATAGATTTATTGTTTTGCTCCTATAAATGTGTTTAAAGCTGGTGTGGACATTTTGCCAGTGTGAAGATTTTTCATTTATTTCTGAAGAAGTGTTTACCAGCATGCATTTATCAGCCAGTCCTTTATCTCCATCTGTTCCATTCTTTGTTAAGACAAGTTGCGACTCAGCCAATCACATCGCAGCAAATCGATACTTTAGGCGTCTTTCGGCATACTTTAGGCATCTGAGAAACAATTGGAATTTAATTGATGTTTTTCCATACAATGGTTATTGGCATCAGTAAATCTGGTCTGAATATTTAAAAAAACTCATGAGCTACAAGGGATTCTTACACACAATCACCTCTTGGTTTACAGCGAATAGTTTAAAAAAGAGAAAGCATCTATTGAGCAGCAGTTGTGTGGATTAAAATGCCTTGTTGATGTCCAAAGTCAGAGGAATATGGGCAGGCTGGTCTGATATTATAAAAATGCAACAGCAGCTCAAAAAACCACATCAAATCTCAAAGGAGATGTGCTACAGCAACAGAAAACAAGACTAAGTGCCACTCCTGTCACCTAAAAAAAATAAACTGAGGCTATATTTTTTACATCGTCACCAAAACTGGAAAATAAAAGATTTGAAAACGTTGCCAGGTTTGATGAGTCTTCATTTCAGCCGCCATTTTTACAGGTGATAGGGTCACAATTTGGTGTAAAGTCCATCTTTTTCTCAACAGGCTGGGCTACTGGTGGTGGGGATGTAATGCTGTGGGGGATACTTTCTAGAAGCACTTTGGTCTTCTTAGAACGAATTTAGTATTGTTTGAACAGTCTAAGTATTGACTGCTCCTAGCAGAATAACACACCATGTAACAAAGCTCAAATAATTTCAAACTGGTTTATTGAACATGAGGTGGAACATGAGTTCATTTTACTCCAAACCAATGTTTCTCAACTCTGCTCTAATAGTTTCCACAGAAATCAGATCACAATCCGATAAACCACATTTGGAATGTAGTGAAATGATGAATGTGTGAATATATTTCATGGGGAAACTCTTCCTTTAGTCTTTGTTCAAAAATTTGTTGTAAATAAATTTCGGAATGTTGAAAAAGAAAAAAAACAATAGGAAAGCAACGATTTCTTGGTGACAAATTGGGAACAGCAGGTCTTACTTTAACTAACTGTGCTTTATTATTTCCAAATTTAACACAGAATATAGACCTTACATTAATGTTCACAGGGCTCATTCTCCGTGTTCTGCTGCCTTGTTCCTTTTGTAAATTAGCCTACTCAGTTGAACATTTATTTTAATCTGAGTATGCTATTCCTAAAAACTGTACAGTATTTTTATCTTGTAAATGTTTCCCTACTGCACAGTCTCTTATTTTTACTTTTAGTTTTTATATTTTTTACCATTGTGAGTACATGCAGGCTTCCATTTGCCTTTCACTTTGCTGCTGGTACACCTGTATTTCCCCACTGCGGGACAATAAAGGATATTCTATTCAAGTAATAAATGTTTTAAGTTAAAACTACCCCACCAGAACATTATTTTTAAACCAATAATAAATTTTGTTACTTTTTGCATTTTCCCTTATATTTCCATGTTCACCAGTGGCTGAACATTTGAGAAATAAGTCATCTTAAACTGCTCTGTGCTGCAACTTGAGCGTAAGACTATTCACACAACAAACAATGTATTTTACCAGTTTTTCGCATTGTCATTTTTAGGAAAAAATGATTAAATTAAACCTGTGACGTAGGTGCTTAATACAACAATCAGGCATAACATTATGAACACTAACAGGAGACGTGAATACCTTGATCATCTCTTCATTATCTTGCCCATTACTAGGAGGAAAATATTGAGCACCAAGTGAACATTCTGTGCTCAAAGCTGATTTTTTAAAAGCACGATAAATGGACAGGCACAAAAATTTGAGAGACCTTGTCACATGCTTGTCAGGAGGACTAGCGGTCTTGGAGGTGGGACCCAAGAACGGTTGAAAAAAAAAGAGCAGGCTCCGAAAAAATTCGGTTGAAACTGCTTTAATCTTTTTGAGGCAGCAAAGTAACCAAGCCACACCACCACCAACAACCCGGACAGTGACAGACATACCACTTAAATAGAGGTGAAACTAAATTGGGAGAAACCATTACAAGGGATACACAACTGCAAAAAGGATAAACAAACAAGAATATTTACATTAAATGAACAACTTTCATATGTTTTCCTTCAATGCAATTAAAATGTAACAATCATTTATTCTCTCGAAAAGATAATTTAATTTACCTTTACAGAAAAACCAAGATGAGGCCTACTAAAGAAGCCACACCCCAAACAAACCGTTTGCACCCAAAACAACCAAAATAAACTGAATTGCAAAACAAGATGTTGTTTAACTGTGTGGTCTTTCACCAATAAAATATAAATATACATGTAACAATGGCTCATTGTTACAGACCTTGACAAGAGAGACTCTGCTGGGTTGAGGACTGGGCCAGAGTATCTCCAAAGCAGGTCTTGTGGGATGTTTTTGGTCTGCTGTGATGAAAAGAATTGTGGGTGACCAAGGCATATTGATACAAGTGAACAGTGAAGACTGGTCAATGTGGTTCAATCCAACAAACACTACTACTACTGCTGCACATCAAACTGCTGAAAAAGTTAATGCTGGTTCTGCAATAAACTTGTCAGAATCTTTAGTGCATCACAGTTTGTTGTGTTTGCAGCTGCATAGCTGCAGACCAGTGAGAAAATCCATGCTGACCTCTGTCCACTGTGGATAGAACTATCAGAACTGGACGATGGAGCAATGGGAGAAAACTGGGGCAATACAATGCTTTGGGATCTACCACAGCAGGTTGGACCATGTGGACCCCATCACCCCATATACTCAACAGGGATGAATTTTGGTGGGATAGTGGCTTTATGTGGCATGAATCTATTCAAATACCTAAAGGAGCTTATTGCGTTTAGAGCAATGGTGTCATATTCTATCAGAATCAGGGGACTCTAACGCAGGCACAATCACAGAGACAAGGATAAAGTTTGAAAAAGTTTATTTAAAGCACAGGTTAACTCTAGATTCCAGCAGATGTCAGGTCTCAGCGCAATAAGAGGGAGAGGACGGTGAGTACAGGAGATGACGACTGATTGTTGCTGACAGAATTGAACTCTTACTTGGTAGTGGAGAAGAGAGTTCCAGAAGGAGATGAGCAAGCCACGCAGACCGAGGTTGACAGGTTGTTGTGCTTTATGAGCAGCTCCTCCAGGTGAAGTAGGAGGGTGGACAGGCAGGATGTGGAAGTGAGCAGCAACACCACCAGTAGATCCAGGAATCCAGGGAGTTCATATAACTGAGGTAAATATCTAAGCATTTACCAACCAGACAGGAAGCAGGACCATGACAGGTAAACCAGGACAGGATCTTTCTGACAACAACCTTGGGGAAGGGAAACACAGTCTGGTAAGACTTGGGTTCGTTCTGAACACAAGCAAGAACAGAGCAATGTCTGATTACCACTCTAGGTGAGCAACCAATCTGACACTTCTTCCAAGGTCCCAACAATGAAGCTCTCCCTTGATTGCTGCAGATGCAGAACAGCTGTGCAGGTGTTTCTGCCTGTCACACCCTGTGGAGAAAATTATTACAGCACCCAACACAACACAACAAACCTGTGCACAGCTCCATGGTCTGATAAGTGGTCCTCAAAGCTGGAGTTGGGACTCCAATTGATTTCTGGGATCATCTCAGGACAAACAGCTCAGTATTTAATCACCTAGAAAGATGAAAAATGAAGTGCTAGCAGAACAGCTATGCTATTGTCGTTACAAGAAATAAACTGTATTCATGAATAAGCCTGGATATAATGTTTGTTGAGGCTGTTTGTATTCCATTTTTTGATTCTTTGACTTATCACCCAGGTTTTGTTTGCTTAAAAAACAATAATTAAAGTCAGTGGTCTGTGATATTAGGTTGGAAACTAAATAGTTTATTAAACACAAATGTTTGCAAACCTCAATTACCTGAAGCAGTGTTGTAAAGAAGACCCTTAGTGAATTAAATCCATCATTTAGAACTCGCTTTCAAATTTACTCTTTATACAATATTAACATGTGTTTGATGATCTCAAAAGATTTCAGTGATAAAAAAAGTAAAAATGAGGGTGAGTTGGAAATGTTTGACAGAGAACCCTGTCTCCAGGGTTCAAGACCTCTACTGCAGATGTGGCTTTCAAACGCTGTGGCCTGAAAGTTATTGGTGCCTGTCGTGCTGGCAACCAGAGGACTCCATTGTGGTGATAGAAGCTGTCAGGCTGAAAAAGAAGGCCTTTAGGGATTGGTTGGTCTTGGGAACTCCTAAAGCAGCTGCCATGCACCAGATGGCTAGAAAGACTGTGGCTTCTGCGGTTGCGGAAGCAAAAAACTCAGGCATAGGAGGAATTTGGAGAGGCTATGGAGAGACCTTCAGTTGGCCTCAAGAAAGTTCTGTTCGGTGACTCAAGAGGGAAACAGGAACAATCCCAAGCTGTGTATGCTTTGGAAGTAGAACCCGGACTGAGGACATCGTCAGGCAGAGGAAGGAGCACTTTGAGGATCTCCTCAGTCTGGTCACAATGTCCTCCGTGGAGGAGGCAGAGAAAGCAATTCCATCACTGTGTCAGAGGTAACCAAGGTAGTTAAAAAGCTCCTTGGCAGCAGTGGCCTGGTGTGGATGAGATTTGGCCAAGGATTTTAAAGGCCCTGGACAGTATAGGCCTGTCATGGTTGACACACCGCTTCAATGTTAAATGGAGGACCGGGACATACAGTTGGGGCTCCCAGTTTTTAAGAAAGGGGAATCAGAGAGTATGTTTCAAGCATGCTCCAACTGATAGTCGAACTGCAAATCCAGGAGCATGAATATGGCCTTCATCCTGGCCATCGAACAATGGACCAGATCTTTACCCTGGCAGAATTGCTGATGGGATCATGGGAGTATGCTTCTCTGGTCTACATGTGTTTTGTGAATTTTGTGGAGAAGGCATATGACCCTGTCCCCCTGGGGTCAGGGTCATAACCTAGCTGAAACTGGCCCATGTTAAAGCAAATAAAAAGTCCAGATCTCACTTTGGTTCAAATGTCGTGGTGCTTTTATTAGAGCTATAAAAACATTACTACCTCAGTGAAATGAGGACATGTTGTATAAAAAGGGTGCCAAAATTCTGTAACCTTAAATGAGCCTTGCTCATTGCCTTTTTAAAATTCCCTGACCGGTTAGAATCCTGTAGATAGAAAGATACCATCATCATTCCTTATGTCATGGAAACTTTAATGACACTCAGTGTGTTGTTTGTGATGCTGGTGATCATGGGTATATAAATATGTATCCCCTGACATTTATATCAGAGGTAAAACAGGAACGTTTTTTACCTCTGGTCTCCTTTGTTTTCTGTGCCAGCCGTGTGTCTGTATGTGTCATGTTAGAAAATAAGACTAACACAAGCAACATTTACAGGCAACAGAAAAAGGTTTGATGGTTTATTCGAAAAGGTGTAAGGCGGTATGTTCTTGTTGGTTCTAGGACTGGATTTCAGGGCAGCACTAAGACACTGAGGAGATGAGAACATGATTTCCACTCATGTGAGCAAAACAATCTGGCATCTGCCTCATGAAACAGCTCATCTTTAACCTCCTACTGATGAGCCTTAACAACAAACACCTTCTTCACACACTCTACGTTCTCTTTTGTATTCTCATTGTTTACACACCTCAATGAAATAAATCGATTTAAACTTTATGACTTTGAATTCGTAAAACCAGCAACCAAGAAAGAGTAACAACATCATTTTAAAACTTCAGGACATGCTTTTTTATCTAAAACTTAAAAATCAAGAGTTTGCCACTAGCAATATTGTAACTGATTACTCTGTGTAGCCTAAAAAGCCATCAACCACCTATCTTGCTGCAAATTGTAAAGGTTTGTTGTATGTTTTGGGAAGACATGGAGAGGTCAGGACATTTCCCATATCAGTTTTGGTGATCGCAAAATAACTGAATTTGAAATTCACAGTCATGGCCTGCTGCCTGCACTGTGCTTTAACCCCTGTCTGAACAGATTTACAATAAGGGGCATGGTAAAATCTGCTAGACTGAGAAAACCAGGAAGAAATTCAGTTAACTTCCTTCATTGTAAAAACATTTTAACTTTTGTTGGGGACATACGTCATGCCATTCCTTAAGCCTTTGGTGTTAAATCTGAGCATATATCCTTACAAAACGTAATGCTGTTGTTTTTTTAACGTAAAACTGGGCAACTCATTACAATCTAATAATGTAGTCAAAACTCCTCTGATCAAACTTCAATAGGTTTGGCTGGGCAACTGTGATTTTAATTACATTTAAGTGAGCCATGTAATGAAAAGAGTCAATCTACTGTTATTCCACCAGGTGGTGCCTTTCTTTCTAAATAAAGACAGAAAAAAATAGTAAAAAAGCTCTTATAAAAATAGCAAACATTTGCAGCTTTAATTTGTGTTTCAGTGTTATTTTATAATGTTTAGTAATGTGTATTTATGCGTATACTATTCAAAAAGCAGATGACAATAATTCATGTAAAAGCAACATCCTGAAGATTCTCGTTCTGCAAAAAACTGAAAGTTTGATTGGTTAAAGTATACGTATTCTGGATATATAAGTACAGGGGTTGGACAATGAAACTGAAACACCTGATTTTAGACCACAATAATTTATTAGTATGGTGTAGGGCCTCCTTTTGCGGCCAATACAGCGTCAATTCGTCTTGGGAATGACATATACAAGTCCTGCACAGTGGTCAGAGGGATTTTAAGCCATTCTTCTTGCAGGATAGTGGCCAGGTCACTACGTGATCCTGGTGGAGGAAAACGTTTCCTGACTCGCTCCTCCAAAACACCCGAAAGTGGCTCAATAATATTTAGATCTGGTGACTGTGCAGGCCATGGGAGATGTTCAACTTCACTTTCATGTTCATCAAACCAATCTTTCACCAGTCTTGCTGTGTGTATTGGTGCATTGTCATCCTGATACACGGCACTGCCTTCAGGATACAATGTTTGAACCATTGGATGCACATGGTCCTCAAGAATGGTTCGGTAGTCCTTTGCAGTGACGCGCCCATCTAGCACAAATATTGGGCCAAGGAATTGCCTTGATATGGCAGCCCAAACCATCACTGATCCACCCCCATGCTTCACTCTGGGCATGCAACAGTCTGGGTGGTAGGCTCTATGGGGCTTCTCCACACCGTAACTCTCCCGGATGTGGGGAAAACAGTAAAGGTGGACTCATCATAGAACAATACATGTTTCACATTGTCCACAGCCCAAGATTTGCGCTCCTTGCACCATTGAAACCAGCGTTTGGCATTGGCATGAGTGACCAAAGGTTTGGCTATAGCAGCCCGGCCGTGTATATTGACCCTGTGGAGCTCCCAACGGACAGTTCTGGTGGAAACAGGAGAGTTGAGGTGGACATTTAATTCTGCTGTGATTTGGGAAGCCGTGGTTTTATGTTTTTTGGATGCAATCCGGGTTAGCACCCGAACATCCCTTTCAGACAGCTTCCTCTTGCGTCCACAGTTAATCCTGTTGGATGTGGTTCGTCCTTCTTGGTGGTATGCTGACATTACCCTGGATACCGTGACTCTTGATACATCACAAAGACTTGCTGTCTTGGTCACAGATGCGCCAGCAAGACGTGCACCAACAATTTGTCCTCTTTGGTGGTTCATGAAACTTTAACCTTTGGTGGTCTCTGGTATGTCAGCCATAATGCTGTGTGCATTTCAATATTTTGAGCAAAACTGTGCTCTTACCCTGCTAATTGAACCTTCACATTCTGCTCTTACTGGTGCAATGTGCAATCAATGAAGACTGGCTACCAGGCTGGTCCAATTTAGCCATGAAACCTCCCACACTAAAATGACAGGTGTTTCAGTTTCATTGTCCAACCCCTGTAGATTGTATTTAGAAAACTGTGGCATAAATATCTAGTATACATCTTTCCTGTGTAAGAAGTTTAGTTAAAATAACGGCTAAGCTCCTCAAAAAGTGGGTCTCGGTGTGGTTGTTGGTCCGGACCAGGGTTCGTTTGAGTGTATTCACACCTGCACAAAAGGTCCGGACCAAGGGGGGAAACGAACTCTGGTCTGTTTAAAGCGGACCAAAAGTGGCCTTTTTGAAGTGGTCTCGGTCCGCTTCCAAATGGACTCTGGTGCGGTTCGCTTATGGTCTGAATACAAACCGGCCCCAATCCGAACCAACTAGAAAAAGCGTATGTCTCTTTGGACATAAAAAGCCACCGTAGCTGGTAGCAAAGGTGTGTGTTGTAAGGTATTCATACCTGATAAGCTGTGTGTTGCTTAACAAGCTACCGGCTTGTTGTGGGACAAGGCACGTAGAGAACGTCGGCGTTCAGCACGCATTCTCCGACAGGGTTCCAAAATTATAAATGGAACGTCTCAAAGTCTGTGTTGAATGAGCTGCTCTTCACCCTCACAATAATATTGCAGCTGTAATAACGGCACAAATATGCAGAACAGAGGTGCTGCACGCAGCACGTCTACAGCTGTTTTCCTAAATTTCAGGGTCGAGCTCTGTCCCGCCCCCGTCATTTCTGTCCAATGGGAACAATGATCGTCACCCGCGTGGCTTTGTTTACAAGTAATAGTTCACTTGCAAAAAGTACAATGTGAAAACAAACTGCACCAAATGAAAAAAATAAAGTTCCCTTTTGATCCGGACCAAACAAGCGGACCAAAGGACTTTCCTGGTGTGAATACACCCTAAAGCTCCTCGTTGATTACTGCAGATGGAGAGCAGCTGTGCGGCTGCACCTGCCTGTCGCACCCTGGTGGAGAGAATGAAGCACAACACAACAAACCTGCAATCAGCTCTGTGGCCTGACAGATACATGTAATAAAAGAATTAGAATATCGTGAAAAAGTTCAAGGTCTTTTGTCACTCATCCACAAGGAAGGTAATCCACAAAAGAGCATTGCTACAGAAGCTGGTTGTTCGTAGGTGGTGCTGTGTTCATGGCTTCCCGTCTGTCTCTGTCGACTGTTTTATTGTTTGTTCTGTTTTTTTAACACATTTTATCATAGACATTAACTCAATATTGGTGCAAGAACGTCAGACACCATTGGATCTTTGTTAACCTGGCCGGTGTACCTGTGGGCAAGGTTTGGTCATGTTCTAATTGTTGGTGAATTTAACATTGATGTGTGCTGCCCCATCAAGGCGCAAAGACGTCCTTACTCTTTTAGACTCCTAAAATTTTGTTCAGTCTGTCTCAGATCCAACACAGGAGCACGGTCCCAAACTGGACCTTGTGTTGTTTGTTGGTTTACCGGTTTTAAACATTGAAGTATGTGATGCTGTGTTTTTTGATCACTGTGGTTGTGTTTGAAACCTCTTTGCACTGTTGTGATTTTAAACCTTTAATTCCGACATGTCATCATGATTTTAACACTTCAGCTGCTGGACAGTTTTCTGTTTTCAACAAGGCTTTAGAGCATTCTATTGGCTTTAATACTGAGATTGCCTTTAATTTTTATCTTGTCTTTTATTTGGCTGCCTTTAATTCAACATTCTTGCAATGTTTCAATCTGGTGGTAAACCTTTCACACCACTGAAATTCAACTTTTCATACTTTTTTTATGAACTTTTATTAACTACAGATTCAGGAAAATCAGCTGTTCTCCTGCATTTAGATCTGAAATCTGCCTTTGATAGAGCTGACCACAATATTTTGATCACCCGGCTGGAAGAAAAGGTTAAAAAAAGAATAGATAATAAAAAAAATAATAATAATAAATAAAAATAAATACATTAAAAAAAGAAAAGGTTTAAAAGGTTAAAACTCTTTTTTTTCTTAGTGTCAACAAAGAATTCTGGGTGGGTGAAACTCCACATCTTCAACCATTCTAACCAGTTAAAAAGGTAAAAAAAATGTAAAGAAAAGTCACAGAGAGGAAGTGATGGCACTAAATTAAATGCATGAGTGTATTTTTATGAGGGAACCGCATTAGAGACTGAGTCATTTGAGAAAACAACAGACAGCAGGAAAGACGAACATCATGGCTTCATTCAAATGGATTAAAATGTCTTTAATTCTGACACTGATGCTTCAGTCTACAGGTAAGGATCACAATAACAGAGATTCTTCCTTAACTGAAACAGCCATGTTTTCCTTTAAATGTATAACTTTAGCTGGGAGTCCTTACATGTTAGTTTTTTCATATTTTAACAGCACGAAATTAGGAACGGCCAACCTACTTTACTGTTAGAGTTGGAAATGAAGTAACTTTACCTTGTGGAAACAGGAGAGACTCTCAGTATAACGCTGATGAAATTATCTGGGTCTTCAGTAATACAAAAGATAAAACGAAAACAACAAAACTAGTCCAACTTGGAAAGTCTGACAGAAAACTGAAAACTGCTTCAGACAGACTGAATGTTAACAGCAGATGGTTCTCTGGTTCTACATAATGTCATAGTGGATGATGTTTAGTCAGTACACCTGCCAACAGACAATATCAGGACAACTACATCACTTCTGGGTATATCTGTCTATCATTAACAGTGAGTATTTATATCATATATTATAAAGACAAAAACTGAAATATTATAGTGATACTGTAGTGATTAAGTTGATAGTCTCTCTTATTTCTCTCCTAATATATCCATTTTTACCAGTGGTTGAGCAGAAGAACAGTGATACAGTCACCTTGTTCTGCTCTGTGGTGGAATATCATCGCTATTTACATGAGGCGGAGTGGCTGTATGAGGGGAAAGAGGAAAAACCCTCAGATATGGAGATATCCCCACGTACCCGCTCTGCCACTGTGACATTTTCAACATCTCACCTTCATCAAAAATTAAACATTCATCAGTTACTGACGTGTAAAGTCATAAACAGTCTCACTAACGTAGTTCATCAGTTTCCCTTCAGTCCTCAGTTATCAGGTAAGAAAACAGGTGAGAACATAATATAATGTTTAGAATTTTCAATTTTAAATTGTACATGTTCTTTCCATGAGCCAGGGTTGTAACATGGGGTTTATCCTTACTGTAATGTTTGTTTTATTTTTATATTCCTGAAGGAGAAATCATAGCAACAACAACCAAAGTAGTAGAAGAAGCAACCAACTCATCAGTCTCTACGTCATCATCACAGACAAGTAAGTTGACAATATCAGAAATAAAATCAGTGCAGTGACCATCCTTCTCTCTCATGTGTTCCTTTGAGACTGAAACCTGGCTGTGGGCGCAGATTCTTCAGGATTATTTAAGCATGTCTTTAATGTCATGAATTCCCTTCGTAGGTTTGTCATATTGGTTTATCATCATTCCTCTATGCCTAGCAGCACTGCTAATAACTGTCCTGGTGATCATCAGATGGAAGGAAACTAAAGGTGAGATAATTCACAGATGGATCTTCTATTACTAAATTAAAATCTGTCACATCTACAAAATTAAAACATGTCAAATGGTGTTTCATAATTTAATTTGCATTTTTGAAGTCTAAGCTCAGTAGTTATCAACAGTAGACAGTGACCTGATGGAAAATAGAAATGAGAAAGTTAAATTTGTTTAAACAAGCAGTTTAAGTTTTAAATCAGAAAAACATGCAATAATTAAGTTTTTTATTTTATTGTCATGGTTAGAAAGAGAAGTGAGTATGGACATTCAAATTCATTTCTGTCTTTCAGAAAATAAAAGGCAAGTTGAAAACAGCAAGGTGAGTTTAAACACTGAAGAGCTAAATACCTGAATATTTGGGAGCATGGTGCTCTCGAATCTAGGACAGTGTTGACAAGTAGTGCTAAATCTGGTGAATAAAATGTAGTTCCAACAATAAGATTAAAGAGTTCAGTTTCTCAGAAAAAATATATTGAACATCAGGGACTCAACAAATGAACCAAAGGAGCAGGACTGTGGAGCTGGAGTATGACATACACTCACCAGCCACTTTATTAGGTACATCTTGCTAGTACCGGGTTGGACCCCCTTTTGCCTTCAGAACTGCCTTAATCCTTCATGACATAGATTCAACAAGGCACTGGAAACATTCCTCAGAGAGTTTGGTCCATATTGACATGATAGCATCACACAGATGCTGCCGATTTGTCGGCTGACACCCATGATGTTAATCTGCTGTTCCAACACATCCCAAAGGTGCTCTATTGGATTGAGATCTGGTGACTGGTGACCATTTGAGTACAGTGAACTCATTGTCATGTTCAAGAAACCAGTCTGAGATGATTTGTGCTTTATGACATGGCGCGTTATCCTGCTGGAAGTAACCATCAGAAGATGGGTACACTGTGGTCATAAAGGGATGGAGATGGTCAGCAACAATACTCAGGTAGGCTGTGGCGTTGACATGATGCTCAGTTGGTACTAAGGGGCCCAAAGTGTGCCAAAAAATATCCCCTTCACCATTACACCACCACCACCAGCCTGAACCGTTGATACAAGGCAGGATGGATCCATGCTTTCATGTTGTTGACGCCAAATTCTGACCCTACCATCCGAATGTTGCAGCAGAAATCGAGACTCATCAGACCAGGCGACATTTTTCCAATCTTCTATTGTCCAACTTTGGTGAGCCTGTGCGAATTGTAGCCTCAGTTTCCTGTTCTTAGCTGACAGGAGTGGCACCCGGTATGGTCTTTTGCTGCTGTAGCCCATCCGCCTTAAGGTTCAACGTGTTGTACATTCAGAGATGCTCTTCTGCATGTCTTGGTTGTAAGAAGTGGTTATTTGAGTTACTGTTGCCTTTCTATCACCTCAAACCAGTTTGCCAATTCTCATCTGACCTCTGGCATCAACAAGGCATTTGCGCCCACAGAACTGCCGCTCACTGGATATTTTCTCTTTTTCGGACCATTCTCTGTAAACCCTAGAGATGGTAGTGCGTGAAAACCCCAGTAGATCAGCAGTTTCTGAAATACTCAGACCAGCCCGTCTGGCACCAACAACCATGCCACGTTCAAAGTCATTTAAATCACCTTTCTTCCCCATTCGGATGCTCAATTTGAACTGCAACAGATCGTCTTGACCATGTCTACATGCCTAAATGCATTGAGTTGCTGCCATGTGATTGGCTGATTAGAAATTTGTGTTAACGAGCAGTTGGACAGGTGTACCTAATAAAGTGGCCGTTGAGCGTAGATTTTAGTTTTTTTCTCAAAATGGGGTTCATTTAACCTGAAAACAGTCTGTGAATATGTCCTTTCTCTCCTAGCATGATGACCTGTTTAATTTGAGCTGTTTAGTTTGGGTGCTTACTGTGTGAATTTGTTGATCAAAGGTGCACCATTATGAAGTGACAATGAAGCAGGACCTGAGCCCAGACTCTGCTATGGCCACGGTTGGTACAGAAACTAGTCAAAATGAAGTAGGAAGACACACACATACACACACACACACACACACACACAAACAAAACACCCAATACAGAGCAATACACACTGTTCTGTTTGTCACTGAGCTTAGGCGTGTGTTTAGTTTTTATGGAAACCACATTAGATGCTTATGATGAGATTTTATCTTTAAAACAGAAGCAGGGACATCTATGATGATGACAAACTAAAACTAAAACAATACCTGTGTTTTAGTTAGGACAGATATTAATGATTGTGTGTCTTTCTCGGTACAGACTGATCCCGAGGATGGTGTTTCCTACGTCTCCATTAGCTTCAGTAAAACCAAGAAGAAAACAGTCAATGTGAGTATTTCAGTGCATTATATAAATGAAGCTGCAGATCTTCTGCTTGTATTATAGTGATTTCATTTTATTTCTTGCACCTAAATCATTCACCATTGACTAAAATTAAAGTGAAAAAGCTGATGTAAGAAATTACTAAACAAATATGCTAATTGTCCATTTAAATAGATTAAACATACATCCCAGTGGTTTGTTTACAACTGTAAACTAGCAATGCACAGACAGCTGAGAATAGTAGTACGGATTTCCTCTTTAGGATTTCACACAAAAAAAGCATTTTTAAACAGTGCAAAGAGGAAAAAACTTACTTATTATGTCCTGTTTGTCTTTGTGTTGATGGTGCCACAGTAGGCATTAACTTACCTGATCGGCTGGCATTCATAAACACTACATTTTGTAAATTAACAAATAAACATTTTGTAAATTTTGACAGATAACAGCAAGATTCTGAAGCAGTCTAGTTGCAGTACAGCTATACTACTATGAATGGCCAAGCTGAAACAAACAGTGATTATAATGACGATTGTCTTTAGAATTTGAACCTTTCATATTCCTTCTTAGTTCTTCAAGTTGCTTGGTTTCCAACTTAAAAATGAGTTAAAATGAGTAAATTTAAAATGAGTAATGATGAGTAATTGATTTAGCAGTACAGTAGCATTGCGAGCAGCCTGAAGTCATACAGTTTTAGCATACTCATCAAATTCTCCCTCCCTGGCTGCTGAGTGGAGGATTTTTTTTCTTACTCCACCTTGTGGTGTTGACTGGACTGGGAACAGTATAGGCTGTGGTATAAGTTTATGCATGGTGAGGCTAACTGGTAGTATGAGGCTCAAAATACGTCTGTCTGTCGGGGGATTCATTTTGGGTAATGCAGTTCTGCAGAAATAGGTCCTTCAAAATAATTTTGATTGACTCTGGGTTAATTCTTAGTCAAGTGCAGTTTTAACCCTTCCTATTATGCTATTTTCATTTTATACCTATAAACAAACCACTTTTTACCCATTGGGGTGCCACATTATTTTCTTTGTAGTTAATTATGGACGAAAATGGTCATGAAATTACCAAATCTTCTGTGTATTTGGGTTTGAATGCATATTTTCTGAACAATTGTTGCTAAATCCTACTGTATACTATAATGAATCAGCTATTTCATTATATGTTCATGAAACTTCAACCTACAGCACTGTGAGAACTTCTCCCTCTTCTGTTGGAGTTTACTCTGATACAAACTGTTTATACTGAGGCTGTCCTCGGTGCAGCAGGTCACAGGTGTAACCCCTGACGCACAACTTCTGCTGTATGTCTTCTTCTCTACTCTTTTTTTCTGTAAAGCAACAGTTAAAAATAGTAAATAATAACTAAAATATGATGCTACTTGTATCTCTTACAAGGAAAAATCTTGCAATTTTTGCACCCATGTATGTGACTCAAATAGGTTATCCTGTGAACTACTGCTCCCAAAGGGAGATCGAGGTACAGACTTCTTCAGACACAACTTACCTTAGCATTGTGTCACTTTTTGCAGAAGCACATCAACCCCTGATTACACTCACTTGCTGTCTATTCCATTCTTCATGCCTGCATCACTATTTCAGCTTTCTGTTTTTTTTTTGTTCTTAGCTGAACCTTTCGATTACTTCCATGGACTCTGTTCAATCTTTATGGCCCTGTCTTTGTTTTACTGTCTAATATTCTGTTTCCTTGTTTCCCTGGTATTGCTCCACTTCCTGTGCCTTTTTGAAGGTTTGCCGTTTTGTAAGTATTAAATCCACCTTTTCATCATTCTGTATCAAACTCACCAAACATGACAGCGATCGAGACTGCAGAATGAAAAGATTCATGATTTTATTTATTTTTTGTCAGACCAACAAGAATGTAGAATGATACGGATTATTTTGGTTACTCTTTGACTTCTGGCAAATCTACACCCTCTGCCAATCAGCTTTCCATGTTAAGTATTTGATTACCCATGTAGCTGACTGCTTTTCTTCCAGGATTTTACTTTATTTAGCTCCACCCATCTTCCCATCAAGCATGACCTGTCTCAATGCTTCATTTAAACATGTGCTAGCCAGAACATTTATTTTTAACACAATAAGGTTTTTCAAAGTAACATGGATTTCTTTTATGTGAAAAATGTTTTTACCAATGTCAGGATTTAAATACTTTAAACAGTAGTCAGTAAAGGTTAGCTTTAAAACAGAAGAGCACATACAAGCTAAGGTTTAGGCATGTTAGGAGCATGACTGATTTTAAGTACTTTGTAGATGTGAAATACTCACACCTGCTGGCCAATGTTAGTACTGCATTTGCCCTTGACTAGAAAAAGCTTCTTGATGTGATATAGAGCTATAAAGGAAATAGGTTTTCTCCTTCCTTACGGTCTGAAGCTGACTTCTGAAATGTCTGAAAACTGACCTGTCTTGTGAAAAGGTTTAAGTTCAATTTAACAATGATAATCAGAATCTACCAAATGCAACTAATGCATACCAACACACTTTAGTGAAAGCAATGCTTGTCCTTATTTAAGGCCTCATATTCTTAAGAAAAACAACTAAAAATAAAAACCTGAAGAAAAACCGGAACCGCTACTACTTCCCTTATTTTTTGTCCATTGTGTTTTGACGTTGCTTCAAACTAGCCCCACCTGCCAGCTACTAGATGCATGCTGGGACATGTAGGCAATGTTGCTTTTCATGCAGATGTATGAAAGAAGGTATATTAATAGTAAAAATAAATCAAAACTGGTATGTTTAAAGGCATGGCTGATCTACAAGATTAACCTGGCAGTATCATGTTAAGCTAAGCGAAAAAAATAAAATAAAATACAACTCTGTCAAATGGTGGAGCTAGATGCTGTGTGTACGGCTCCAGAAGGAGAAAAATAACAATGACGTTCGTATTTATAGAAACAAGCTGTGGGGAGATCTGCTGCTTCCCATCCAGATCATTTATTCTCAGAGACCACAAAAACTGCATGTATTTACTGGTAAATAAATCGCTTTATTCTGTCTTTTCATTTCTTTTTTGTACGTTTGTGTCACTAGCTGAGCTGTGAGTGCTGAGGTTTCTTTCAAAGGGGAGCTTTTTTCTGAGAAAACCACATGACCGCTGCTGCAGCCTTTCCCACACTAGCATAAATGACATGGCTTTCAGAAACTAACACCTTCACACCACTATCAGGTGATCAAACTATCAATTGTTTTCAATTAAATAAAGGCAAATAAGCAAACAGAATTTAACAAGAAACACAACAACCAGTGGAGTAGTACATGCTTTTAAAATGTTTATCGGTGCTGCAGAGCTCAGCCAAATTTAAACCTGTCCCTGCATTCGCATGAGAAAAGCTGTCAATAGAAACTAACACTTCAGTATGTTTGCTGTGACATCATATGTTGTCAGCCACGTGGTCAGCCATTTTTGTCTGCGGTGGATTGGACTAAAATAGATCTTATTTGACACTTGGTGTTTTTTCCCCTGAATGAAACAGCTTTTCTTCAACCGAAATACCAAAATGTTTTTTTTTAATAAATCCCTTTAGTAAAAGAGGTGAGAAAAAAACAAAATGAAGTCAGAGTGAAGTAGTGAGATCTCAGAAACCACACAAAGCGCATACGTGTTTGTATTTTAAAATATTTGAGACAGAGGCATTTCTGATCAGGAGAATGAGAGAAGACAAACGATGCAGAATGCTTCCATACAGATGGATTTACTTGTTTTTACTCCTGCTGATGATACTTCAGTTGACAGGTAGGACAAGATCTAACATTAAAAATAAAAAAGGATTTACCAAAGTGTGGAAAATATTCTGCATGAATATGATTATTGAATTTATTTTGCTTACAAAGGCCTAAAGAGTAATTTTTTACAAGTTATCTTTGGTCTTAAATATTAGTTTCTTAGGCTTTCTGACGTTCATAATGAATAATAACTCATTTTGCATTGTTCCTGTATGCACCATGCTGCTAATCTTACTGCAAAGGCACTATTTGCTTCTAGTTCCAACAACGTTGATCAGCTTTGACAAAAGAGGCATCTGCAAAGCAAAGCTAGGTTAAGTTAGATGCACAGGAGAGTTTTTATGAGTCTGCAAGTTAACAAAGAGAAAAAGAAAGTAAAACTTAACTGGCAAATAGATCTAACCACAACTAGGAAGTTTTACAGAACTGTAAAGTTTATCCATCTCATAACAGGTTGATGAAACTAGAGGTGAACTTTTAAAAGTAGAAGTTTAAACTAAACAAAAACATAACAGACTTCAAAAGGCTTAGCTCAGAGACTGTTAGTCATGTGACTCAGCTTGTAATAGAAAGTGATGGTTTTGGAAAAATACTTGAGGTAACTTAGAATTGTCACGATTTTCATTTGGATATGCATCACCAAATACATAACTGTGTCATTTTAATGGCTTAGGAGAAAGGTGCAGCAACAAAACAACAGATTCATTTATATTTAAGAAATCTGAAAAAATTGCCCTTAGGTGTATGAATGAGTTTGTGCTTGGTTGTTTGTGTTGCCCTGCGATGGACTGGCGACCTGTCCAGTTTGTACCCCGCCTCTCGCCCATAGACTGCTGGAGATAGGCACCAGCTCCCCGGCGACCCACTATGGAATAAGCGGTAGAAAATGACTGACTGACCGACTGCAAAATTGTGACAAAAACTAACCCTAAGTAAAAGCAAAAAGGCAGATACATTGGGGAGAACAAGTATTTGACACACTGATGATTTAGCAGGTTTTCCCACTTGCAAAGCATGTAGAAGTCTTTAATTTTTAATTTTAGTTATTCTTCAACTGCGAGTGACAGAATCTCAAACAAAAATCCAGAAACTCACATTGTGTTATTTCTAAGTAATTAATTAAAATTTTAATGCCTGACATAAATATTTGATACAGAAAAACAAAACTTAATATTTAGTACAGAAACCTTTGTTTGGAATTACAGATATCAGACGTTTCCTGTAGTTCTTGATGAGGTTTTCACACACTGCAACAGGGATTTTGGACCACTCCTCCATACAGATCTTTTCCAGATCCTCCAGGTTTCAGGGATGTCGCTCAGCAATTCGGACTTTCAGCTCCCTCCAAAGATATTCGATTGGGTTCAGGTCTGGAGACTGGGTAGGCCACTCCAGGACCTTGAGATGCTTCTTGCGTAGCCACTCTTTAGTTACCCTGGCTGTGTCCTTGGGTCTTTGTCATGCTGGAAGACCTAGCCACCAGCCATCTTCAATGCCCTTACTGAGGTTGTTGGCTAAGATCTCCTGATACATGGCTCCATCCATCCTCTCCTCAATACGGTGCAGTCATTCTGTCCCCTTTGCAGAAAAGTCTGCCCATAGAATGACGTTTCCACCTCCATGCTTCATGGTAGGGATGGTATTCTGGGTTTGCACTTAACCTTCTTCTTCTTCCAAGGACTGCGAGTGGAGTTTAAGCCAAAAATATATATTTTTGTCTCATCAGACCACATGACCTTCTCCCATTCCACTTCTGGATCATCCAGATGGTCATTGACAAACTTCAGACGGGCCTGGACATGCGATGGCTTGAGCAGGGGGACCTTGCGTGTGCTGCAGGTTTTAATCCTGCAGTACAGGATCCTGTGTTACTAATGGTCTTCTTTGAGACTGTGGTATCAGCTCTCTTCAGGTCATTGACTAGGTCCTTGACTAGGAGTTAGAAGTTGGACTTTTAAAGCTTTTCCGTTCAAAGCTACTGCGGTCTGGGCCTTGCTTGACCACTCCTTTGTTCCAGTTTTATTACTGGAGTTTTTCCACTGGGTACCCGCCTCAGAGTTTTATGACTCTTTGTTCGAGATTTGGGGCAATCAGCTGCTAGTGGCTAAGGGCGTGGCCCCCCGTTTTAACAGCTGATCGCTGCAATCGAGACATCAACACCCCGGGAGGGCTTCTCTTTCCAAGTTAACCCAAATTGCACATTTTGTCCATAAAACTGCTGGTTTGATCTTCATAGACACTCAATGCACAAATATATTTTTCTTTTATTATTATTGTTAGGTAGTCATTTTTATCCCCTTTGTATAGAATAGAGCTTGTTAGTTAAGTGAAGGTTTTTGGACCAGAATGGTGGTATATCAGAATTATTTGGCTTCAATAAATCTTCATATATATAATTAAGAGAAGTGTTCATGTTTATTTCGTGCTAGAGTGATTTATTTGTCAAAACAAGGTCGAAGTTCCCCCACCTTCAGTGAAGCGGTTAATTGAACAGTGACATTATCAATTATTAATAATAAATAACTAATTGTAATTATTAAGAGCTTTGAGCCCATAATTCCAACACCAGAGGACATCTCTGATTTCTATTTGTAAGTAATGATTTTGGTTAAGAAATTACTTTCCTGATTTATGATTTTTAATTATAATTTTTGATAAATATAAATTAATCAATAATCATAATCTGTACACTTTTATACAGATAACGAGTCCAAACAGGTGCAGTTAATACAGGTTATGAGTGGCGAACAGGAGGGCTTCTTAAAGAAGAACTAACAGGCCTGTGAGAGCCGCGATTCTTACTGGTTGTTAAGTGATCAAATACTTATGCAATAAAATGCAAATTATTTACTTAAAAATCACACAATGTTATTTTCTGGATTTTTGTTTTAGATTCTGTCACTCACAGTTGAAGAGTACCCATTGATAAAAATTAAAGACTTCTACATGCTTCGCAAGGGGGAAAACTTGCAGTGTTTCAAATACTTGTTCTTTCTACTGTATGTATAAAAAAGAAAATTATGTCAAAAATACTAAGAATTGTACAGATGCCATAAATTGTATTTATTGCTCATAGAAAGAAAGACAGACAGGGGTCTTACACCCCTAAGTTGACTTTAAACCAAACTCCTAATTTAGGCCAAAAGCCAAATTTAAGACAAACAAAAGAAAGGAACAAAGAGCCAAAGGCAAGATTTACACTCACGGCCACTTTATTAGGTACACCTTGCTAGTACTGGGTTGGACCCCCTTTTGCCTTCAGAACTGCCTTAATCCTTCGTGGCATAGATTCAACAAGGCACTGGAAACATTCCTCAGAGAGTTTGGTCCATATTGACACGATAGCATCACACAGATGCTGCAGATTTGTCGGCTGCACATCCATGATGCGAATCTCCCGTTCCACCACATCCCAAAGGTGCTCTATTGGATTGAGATCTGGTGACTGTGGAGGCCATTTGAGTACAGTGAACTCATTGTCATGTTCAAGAAACCAGTCTGAGATGATTCGTGCTTTATGACATGGCGCGTTATCCTGCTGAAAGTAACCATCAGAAGATGGGTACACTGTGGTCATAAAGGGATGGACATGGTCAGCAACAATACTCAGATAGGCTGTGGTGTTCACACGATGCTCAGGTGCTACTAAGGGGCCCAAAGTGTGCCAAAAAATATCCCCTTCACCATTACACCACCACCACCAGCCTGAACCGTTGATACAAGGCAGGATGGATCCATGCTTTCATGTTGTTGACGCCAAATTCTGACCCTACCATCCGAATGTTGCAGCAGAAATCGAGACTCATCAGACCAGGCGACATTTTTCCAATCTTCTATTGTCCAACTTTGGTGAGCCTGTGCGAATTGTAGCCTCAGTTTCCTGTTCTTAGCTGACAGGAGTGGCACCCGGTATGGTCTTTTGCTGCTGTAGCCCATCCGCCTTAAGGTTCGACGTGTTGTACATTCAGAGATGCTCTTCTGCATGTCTTGGTTGTAAGAAGTGGTTATTTGAGTTACTGGTGCCTTTCTATCACCTCAAACCAGTTTGCCAATTCTCATCTGACCTCTGGCATCAACAAGGCATTTGCGCCCACAGAACTGCCGCTCACTGGATATTTTCTCTTTTTTGGACCATTCTCTGTAAACCCTAGAGATGGTAGTGCGTGAAAACCCCAGTAGATCAGCAGTTTCTGAAATACTCAGACCAGCCCGTCTGGCACCAACAACCATGCCACGTTCAAAGTCATTTAAATCACCTTTCTTCCCCATTCGGATGCTCGGTTTAAACTGCAGCAGATCATCTTGACCATGTCTACATGCCTAAATGCATTGAGTTGGTGCCATGAGATTGGCTGATTAGAAATTTGCATTAACGAGCAGTTGGACAGGTGTACCTAAAAAAGTGGCCGGTGAGTGTATGTTGCAGAGCTTCAGTCTTCATCAAACTTTATTTTTCTACGTTCCGTGGAACATGTGAAGCACATATGAGGCAGTATGACTCAACTGGATTTGCAGGTTCTGTTTAAAACTCTGTACGACTGAATTAGCCTCCTGTAAAACAAAATCAGAAGTAAAACATTTCAACATGTCAGCTAAGCATTGTCTACAAAGTATCCGTATTTACTCTGTCAGCTAATGAAAAATATACTTTGTGCCCAAAAAAATTTTTGTCTTAAAGATAAAGGGCTAACATATTAGGTGTCAAATGCTAAAAGCTTTCTCAGTGCATGTTTTAGACGTTCAATGCATCAATTGTCTCCAGATCTTTTGCTCTCTGGTCTTCAGTCCTCTCCATAGTTTTAGAATTGGATTCAAGTCAGGTGATTGACTGGGTCAACCTAACAGTTGTAGGCTGTTTTTCAGAATCAAGTGGTGAGTTTCCATAGTTGTCTGATTCAAGATCCACAGCTAGAGGTCCTTGGATGTTGGACAACTCTTTATAATTTTTATTACTTCTATTTAAAGGATCTTTCTTGGACACCTGGTTTTACATTTTATGGCCCTAACATTGTTCACTGAAACATTCAGAGGTTCAGAATTACATCTGAACCCCACTGCCATTATTTTTTGAAACAGTAAGACCTTGAAAGCTTTGAGACAGCTCTTTGCTTTTACCTTTTATGATGTGTGACAACTTTGAAATGATAAACCTTTTAATAGGCCATCAATTAGACCAATTACAGATAATTTCTTAGTTTTTTTTTGTTTTTGTGCAAGTCTTTTCTCCATTTATTTAATATGTATATATTCATGTATAAAGTGTCATTCCTCTCTTTTAAACCCACATGTAAATTGTATAATAATTTGATTTGGTTATATGTGTGGATTATTTGAGTGGTTAATGACAAATGATGTGAAATTCATGTCAATATATTTAGTGATATCAACATTGACATGTTCAATACTCAGTTTCACGTGGTATAATATTTAAAGCAAATAATTAAGCTGGCTCATACTTCGATGGGCTCAATTCTATCTATGCTCCTCATATACTGTACTTTAATATCACATGAATTTATGTTTTTGTTTGATTCCTATTATGGCATTGAATTGTACATTGAGACACATTTTGCACTGTATTGTGCACATTTTATCAATGTCACAACCAACCTAAGTTGATTACTGTAAATGTCTATTAAAACCCAATGGTTAACATGTAATGTCTTTGTTCTTACATTTTTCACCTATCTTTCTTTTAATAGGAGCAGGCTTTCACAATCCACCTCATTTCACCATCAGAGAGGGAAATAATGTCACTTTTCCATGTGAAAATGTGATAGATAGCCAGGATAAATGTAATCACACCAACTGGCTATACCATAACCCAAGAACCACTAAAACAGTGATGCTCTTTGAGCGAGGGCAGATTTGCAAAGCAGCCAAAAACAAACCAAACAGACTGAGTATTGCAGCAAACTGTTCTCTGTTAATAAGAAGGGTCACAGCTGAAGATGCTGGTAGTTACTACTGCAGACAGTTTACAGCAGGACGACAAAAACAACCAGATGTTTTGGTGACCCTGACTGTGACGGTAGGTGTTCCTATTCTGATAGTTCCATCTCAAACTGCCTTTTAAACAACATAACGCAACATTCATGAATATAAAGAAGAATCTTATAAAGTATTTGTATCATTAGCTACAGTGTAACAGAACCATTTTCTAAACTTTCCAGTGTTGTCCAAGATCAAGTTTCTCTGCAGACTCCCTGATGTTGTTGAGAATCCGGATGTGGTCTTCTTTTTTCATGATGCTATTGCCCTTAATTAGGTTGGCTGAAAACACCCCCAAAGCACTATGCTAAACTGTGGGCATGGTTTTCTTAGGGTGGAATGATTCCAATAATAATAATAATCATCTTTATTGGTCATTGCACATGTACATTACAACGAAATTTGTCCTCTGCATTTAACCCATCCCTTATAGGGGAGCAGTGGGCTGCCATTGTGCGGCGCCCGGGGAGCATTCTGGGGCTATGGGTCTTGCTCAGGGACCCAGAGTGGCAATCTGTGGGATACGAACCTGGCCCCTTGTGTCCCCTCCGGAACACAAACCTCCTGCTCTAACCACTAGGCTCACCACTCCCCCCATGTAAAGAAAGGCAACATCACTGTGGCCAAACTATTAATTTCACGCTGCATCTGACCAAAAAACAGGAGACCAGAATACATCTTCTGTGCTCAGATTAGATTTTGCAAAATCCATGCAGGACTTTTTGTTCCTTACTGAAAGAGGTGGCCTACTACTTGGTCTGCATTCATGGATATCAGCATTATACAGTTTCCGTTGGAATATATATCTTGGGGTCTTGCCTCCAGCATTGCCCACATTCTTCAGGATGACCTTGCTGGTGATGCTTGCTAGTGCAGGAGTTAATTTTGACTTCCAGTCATGTCTTCTGAGATTTCCCAAAATCATCTTGTATTTTTAATAACGCTTTGTCCTGTGGTCACTCAAACTCGAAGATATTTAGATATGGCCTTGCTGCACTTTCCTGAGATGTAAGCAGTCTCAGTAAAAAGCAAATGGTCCTCACTGAGCTCTTAGATTTTGACCAGACTTGTCACAAATCTTCTTAAAACAGAAAGCTGCTGTTTTTCACCTGTTGAGTTGATAGAAATAGCTTTTCCCATTAATAGGTGTAATTAGGATGCTTTAGAGCAGCTTGAGCTATTTTGAATGGTTGAGAACCTTGTTTTTTTCTCACAGATTTTCAGAAGCTGCTTTACATAAAATTAAACTCAAACATAAAAATGGTTTCATAGACTCAGTGCTGCAGTAGTGCGGTAGGTGCTCAGTCATTACACAACATTTTTGCTCCATTTTAAAAACCAACACATTGTCGTGATCAAGGCAACCAGTATGTAATATTTTGTTCTCACTGTACTGGTTGCTTTTGTTTTTCAGATTTGAAGACAACTGCTACAACAAGAGAATTACCCACAACAACTAAGCCAATCAAGACAATAAAACTGATAACTTTATCGTCGGGGAGGAACATTTGGTCAATGTCAGTGACCAAACATCCATTGACAAGCAAAAATTCAAAAAAAGAGGAAGGTAGTGATTTATCTCATATTTTGAAGCATCTTGTCAACCTACTTTTAACAATCACCAGTGCTTAGAAACCTAAGAAGTAAGAAATGTTAGTCTTTGATCAAATTAATAATGCCATAAAATTCCCAACACCTTGATCACTACTTCACACTGTTATTGTGATTTCCCCCTGCTGGTGTAGTTGGCCTGGTATTTATTTGATTTTGTTGAGGTACCACAGGAGGAGGTGTCTGCAGACTACTTTGGGCTAGGTTGTTCCCCATTCCCACGGGATAAATTGGGCTTCCGTCTCAACTCCTCAACTTCTACCTCCTGTGGCCTCTTCCAGATCAGCGGTTCCTGGGCTTACACTTCATCAGTCACTGAAGTCTCTCCTGCATGCGTACTGTACGGAGTTGAAGGGTGGCTGGGAGGAAGGGTTGTCCTGACTGATGTTGGGGGGCCTGGAGGTCACCCAGGAAAGCATGGGGTTTAGAAAAAACTTATTACTGGTTTTTGCACACACAGTGAAGGGTCCTTTAGCCATAGTGGTAGTTAGAAAGAGTCTGATTCACCAAAAAACTTGGAGGAATATGTTAATGGGTTTAGAAGAAGTTTGTATGTGGCGAGGGAGTTGGTTCAAGAGAGAATGACTGCGGCACAGGAAAAATGAAAACACTATTTGATCATCGTTTAAGGTGTGCTCGCTTTTGCCTGGTTGGCCCTCGGTCAACTAATGTCCTCTCCCTTTCAAGCTAATTTCACTGGTCCATATACAGTTATTAAAAGGACTTCTGAAAAAAATGATTTAATCCTGATCCCAGAGTGAAGACAAAAAAAAAAACCAATTGTGTCACGTGAACTTGTTAAAACTGTACTATGAAAGAGAAGTTGATTTACTGGCGTTGGGGTGTAAGGTAACATCCTTACACTCTCTAAACAGGCTTACTGAAAGTGGCTGAGAGTTTCAGCACCATGGACAGCACACTTGCCTATTGTGGGAGATGATAGTGATGTCTGTACCTTGGACAGCACTGTTAAACACGGGTGCCTTAAAAATTTAGAAGCATTGGGTAAATTGGGCACTTTGTTTGCTCACTTGCCAGAAGGTTGTGCTACACAGGTAATGGAGGCGATACATAAATTATTATTTTTTTTTTTTTTGGGACACGCCAGGATGCATGCATTTGACTGACCACGATGCGGATGTGGGAGACAGTAAACTGATTAAATTAATTATTTACGGAGTGAACTTTGAGAACCATTTGGATGCAGAACTCAGGTACATGCTTGATAATGGGATCACAGAGCTTTGTACTTCTAGTGGGTTGTCTCTATGCATTCTTGTACACAAATCTGTTAACACTCCATTTTTCTGGTCAGATTTGGCAAAGCTTAAAGCTGTTATAAAATCTGATTGTTTTTCGCTGCTAGGAAGAGTTGATATTGCCATGCATTTTAATAATGTTCCAAGTGCATTAGCGGGAGAAATAGGCCCACATCATCACAGATCCTCCACAGTTGTTCATGTGGTGCTTTTGCCCATTTTCATCCTACATATCACATCAAACACATCTGGAGCGTTTGAGAAAAATCTCAGTCTTAATATCACCTGAACAAAGCACACAGCAGCATTTAGCAAACTCCACTTTTACATTTGTGATGGTGGGACTTTCCTTGTACCACTCCCAGACAAACAGTTGAAATATGGTGTCTGGTGGCTGCTATGGAGACTTGGTGACACCAAGATGGCACTCTTTGTTAACCATCGTTCAAAGAGACATATTTTTTTCTTCTCCAATTTGACATATATTTGGAGGAAGAAAAAAAGTACAAATAACTAACTCCTATTAGAAATGCAAATATGACAGCATTCCTTTCTACATATCCTTGTGATCTTTTCTTCAGAGGTCTATGGGTGAAGTTGCTTCTGCTTGATCTTTTCTGGCCCTTCTTACATCTTTGTACAATGCATCTTCTTCATGGTGACATAACTCCAAACATCTTATAAAGAAGCCTGAACATTGTATGAAGACATAGATCTTAGTTTAGCTCAGCATTACAATTGCAGACATATACTTCTGTATAATCAGTTTGTCTTGTAAAGTGCCATGTTTATTGTGAATTGGGACTGCAGTATATATAAATTATATTAAAATTAAAAAGACAAACATTGTGCAGACAGACAATACATTTGGGAGATAGACAATAGTGCTTTGCCAGTAATTTGGAGACCTTCTACCTTAACATTTAAAATAATGTTTTGCATTTTTAAATAATTCTATTGCTAAATATCAGGATAACATTTTTATGTAAAGTACATGCTATTTCTAACATTTCAATTGTTTCTGTCAAAAGTCACAAACAGGATGCCCCTATCCTTCTACATTGTCCAAATTGGAGATGATGTGACTTTGTCCATTGCAAATGGGCTAAACAAGAGAAACTGTGAAAGTTCTACCTGGATCTTCACTGATTTCAAAAACATGAAAACAATAACGCTGCTGGAAAGTGGACAGTTTCTGAACATTGCAACAGCGAAATCAAACAGACTGTTTATCACTGCCGACTGTTCTCTGGTTATTAAGAACTTCTCAGTTCATGATGCTGGTTGTTACACCAGCAGATATTACCTCTTAGAACAACAACATGGACCAGACTTCCGAATTTATGTTTCCGTCATAAAATGTGAGTATTATTATTATAACTTTGATTTAAACTTACTAAAATCTTGCCTGCGATTACTTTGGTTCATTTTGACCCTAATCATGAAGACCAGCAGCACACCAGTCCACCATGATTCCGTTATGGCTCATTTGATGAATGTTTTTTCTTTCATTACAATATCTCTAACGGCACCAGTGGCTGAAGAGAAGAATGACGGCAAAGTCACTTTGTCCTGCTCCATGTTTGAAAATGGCGGCTGTATGCACTCGGTGAAGTGGGTATTTGAGGGTGAAGAGAAAATATCCTCAGAGATGGAGATAGCAACAAGTTCCTGCTCCTCCAAAGTGACTTTTACTGCAACTGACCCTAAACTTTATAAGTCACTGAAGTGTAAAGTGATGAATTATTACACAGACAACGTTTGGCTGTTTGACTTTAGGTCTCAGTCCTCAGATGAAAAATCAGGTGAGAAGTGTTAGAAATGTTAGAAATGTTGTACTCTAAACTGAAAACATTGCCTGGTGCATTGCATTAGTGTTGCATTTTGTTTCTTTGAAACACAAACAGCAGCAAATTCAGTTTCAGTGACACGTTATAGATGGATAAAAGTGCTTAGAAGAAACATTTTTCCAAAGCTGAAATTCATTCTGACACCTGGATGTGGGTGCAGATTTTCTCTAATTTAGCCCCTGTATAAATGTCTTTCTTTTTTTATTATTTTGTATATAGGGTTATATACAGGATTTCAAGTTTGATTCAGTTTATCAAGTTGTTGTAATGTTTTAATTTCTTAATGTTAAACGTCTAACCTGAATTGCTCAGAGTAGAGATATCTGTTTCAGTAACAATGTTATGTTATGGTTTTCAGATTTTGTATATTTGGTGAGGTGCAGTATTTTATCTCTGGGTTTGGCAGCTCTCATAATTTCTGTTGTTACATTCGAAATCTGGACAAAAGGTGAGAAAATTCCCTGATGGAAGCAGAGAAACCACATTTTTTTGGTTTAGGCTAAACTAAAGTTGGTTTTTTTATCCTTTTCAGGAAACGAAAAAAAGATTGATGGGATTGTGGAGGTATATCTGGATTAATAAACTCTATAAAACAGAAAGAAAAGCTGCATATAACAACTGACAACTGATGGTTTTTAAAAATACAGCCTCAGTTTTTACTCACATTGAGTGTTTTATTCTTTTTCCACAGGAGGAGAGTGATGAAGATGAAGATCCAGCTTTATATGAGGAAATTGGAGAAAACTGTCCTTCTGTCGTGCTGCAGCAATGAACAACTTCAAGACCAACTCCCCAGAAAATGTTTGGAACTGTATTTCTATGTTTAAAGACAATCTCATTAGATTTACCAAAAGTCAGCAAGTTTAATCAAAATGCGGTTTTCATTTATTTCAGGGTAAATTATTAGCAATAACATCATGTTTATTGTGTCATTGTGTTTCTGTTTCTACTTGTGATTCTTGGTACCCTTTGACATGCTTTTTGACTCATGCAATGGACCGCTTCTGCGGGTTTCCAAAGATTTGTTGAGTTGTAATGCAGGAGAATTCTGTTCAGCTGATGTTGAACCTCAATGCTTTTTATATGGTTAACCAGTACATTATTCTCAATAAGCTGAGATATTAGGAGGTATATCAGGCTTTGCTTTGAATTGGGTTTCTCGTTACGTATCTGAATAATCCTCTTCTGCAGCTGCTTTTCAGTTTAAGACTTCTTGCACTTCTCTGGCCAAAGGTGTTTCATTATTTTCTATTTCAGGGCCCTTTTTGTTTCAGTTAAATCTGTCCCTTCTTTCAAAGCACATTTAGCCATTTTTTTTATCACTGCTATGCACATGATATTCAGTTGCATCCTGTTTGAGCACCACAATGTTTGTAAGCTATTGCTGTCGCTTTGTCCTCCCCGGACCCTGGAACTCTCACCCTTTGAGCTCAAGGACTGTAGCTTAAAGCGGATCTCTTTGCTGTTTTTCTGTATTGTTTTAAGTGTTTTTGTTTGTTTTGAAGCCCTTTTTGACATTTTGCTTCTAGAGTATTGGCTACAATTAAATGTGCTTACTTACAATTTGTGTTTATTGTGATCCATCTAAATTGAGGTTTTTAGTGTCAACATACAAATACTTCAGATACATCAATCTGTATAAATCTGCAGCACCATTAGGTGAGAATTCATAGAAACCTAAGCATGAATTTGCAAACAAACATTTTGTGAATTTTTAGTCAAGTTGATGGTTTCACAACCTGTTTATAACCTGTGAACGTCTGCTAGAATTCATGGTGAAGTCAGGATAATAAAAAAAAGCTGTTGGATGTTTCTTTTCCTGTGTTCTCAGAGCTTCACCATCTACATGAAACTAACACTTCACTAACCACACAGACGAACAGGAGGTGTAAAATGATTTCATACTTTCAAACAAGCTTGAGACTTGAATAACGTTTCTCCAACATTGTTATTTTCTACCACTAGTTAAAGATTTTACTTAACATATTCATAAATAACAGTATAAATAATAGAAGCATGGTTCTGAATAAAGTATAAAAAATCTGGTTTAAATGAGAGATATATAGAGAGAGAAATATTGAGCTTTACAAACCTTCTGGAACAAGACAATATGGATATAAATGAACAGACTTGCATGTATCAAAGAGTGGAACTAAAAGATCGGGGGTTAAAGATCCTGCTCTTCTTTAGACTTCAAGGATACAACAGTGTAAAGGCAAAGTTGCAGAGGTCTTTATCGCCAGAACGTCCAATTTAAATATTTATTTCAAATAAGAGATACACCGTGTGATGTCATTATGAGGAAGCAACACCTAACCAAACCACACAGGGTGCATAATGTTTTCGTCTTTAAGAGGAAACAACTAGAGACTGAAACATTCGTGAACCTGAACCATGGATGCAGTCAGAAGAATGGAAATGTCTTTGTACTTGATGCTGATGCTTCACTTAACAGGTAAGAACGAAGCAAATTTCTTCTTTATTTATATTGATAAATAATGATATCTAACGGATACAGGCATGTTTTGATTTTAGGTCACTTTTTTTTACTGAATCCTGGGCAAAAACGATGAGATACTAATTAATATCATAAAAGATCCCCACATTAACAATGAACTGAAGATAATTTTACATCTTCACAGAAGCAGCCGAGAAATATGTCTCCTTCTCCACTGTCAGAGTTGGAGACGAAGCCACTCTACATTGTGAAAATGTAATAGATGCTCGGAACAACTGTGACAGCACTGTCTGGCAGTTCATTAATTCAAGAAGGTCAAGGATACTGGTCCAAAATGATAAGGATGATGAAGAAGTAGCAACAGATGAAGAAGTAGCAACAGAACCAGACAGACTGAAAATTACAGCAAACTGTTCCCTGGTTATAATGAAGGTTAGACCTGAAGATTTTGGTTGGTACACCTGCAGACAGATTATATCAAGACAACAACAAAGAATGGATTACAGTGTTTATCTGTCGGTTCTGGACAGTGAGTATTGGCATCATAAACTACTTTGCTAGAATAACAAAAACATTACAAAGATTTCAACAATAGTGATGATTTTTTTTCTTGGCATCTTTCATTTTCCTCAGTAACTGAACAGCAGACCAATGATAACGTCACCTTGATCTGCTCTGTGTGGGAATATAAAGACTGCAGACACAAGGTGGAGTGGCTGTATGTGGGCAAAGAAAACATAACAGAAATGAAGATATCAACAGGTTACTGCTCTGCCAATGTTACATTTCCAACATGCCATCTGCGGACGTCAACCTTTTACGAGCAGTTTATGTGTAAAATGACAGATGGTCACACTAAAATAGTTCAACTGTTTACCTTTAGTCCACAGTTGTCAGGTGAGGAAACACTTTAAAATCTCCTTAAACTCAAATCTTTTGTTTCATGCACCTAATGACAGAATTTTGAACTGATCTGTGAATGAACCAAAATGTATTTTGAAAAGCTGCTTTCTCACTCCTTATCTACCCCTCCTTTTTTTTTGCATAGCCAACATGCGTTTTACATAGATCTAAAAGTTAAGTGCATTTAATGAGATGCTGCTCTTTTTTGAATAATGTGTATTGGAATGAAAGATGAGGTTTATAAAGAGATGTGCACATCATAAACGTAAAAAGACAGTGTGATGCATGGTCAGGGTACAGAATACGCTAGTTTTACAGTGACCTCAATATCTCATTTTTACATATTAAACTACCTGACTGTCCAGAGCTAAAGTTTAAGTTTTTAATTATTTATTACCTGAACTATACAGAAAACAGATGTCATGGTTTGCGGCTTTGATGGACCAAAGCGGCACTGAACATTGAAAGGCGCACGGAGAACCAACAGAGAACATTGACTGGAAGCCAGCAGTTCATGGGGACCCTTGTCTGGGGGCCGTCCATGGGGCAAGGAGAATCTAGGGTGGAACTCTGGAGACTTGAAGACATGGTGGAGTTGTGAAGATTGGAAGCCATAGTGGAGCTCAGCGGCCAGGAACCCACAGAGAAGCTCAAGCCTCTAGATGGGGGGCACAGAACTGATGCACCGGCATTCGACAATAGTATGCCCCGGCTGGTGCAACTGCACATGCCGGGTCAATGATCGGCCCCTCAGAGAGTAAAGAGAGGGGCTTAGCGCAGGACCACGCCAGCCATCATGGAAGAGGTGCAAGGTGTCAGGTTCGATGGCTGTCTGCACAGTACTCTGACGACTCTGGCATCCTCTGCACCTAGCTAGATGTCTGCACTACAGTAGTGGAGAGATGCACCATGGGCTGCTTCCCTAAGGTGGTATCACCAGCTTGTAGCCCTAGAACGACTAAGAATGCTCCACCTTGTTCTCAGACCCGTGCATTTTTTTTCACTGCCTGCCGTTGGAGGTTCTCAAAAAGAGTCATGACTTCCAGCCCTATTGCTTTGTCCATGCACCAGTTGGGTTGACTGTTGTCATTGCTGTCTCCCTGGCTCCTGTGTTACCTTCATGTACTGTAAGTTCATCATTTTACAATAAATATATCCATCCTCCATGCGCCTGCCGATGTCCTAGTGCCGCTTTGGTCCTTCAAAAGTGCAAACCATGACATTAGACAAATCTTTGGCCTCTATTGACCTCACTTCCACACTTTTGGCCTGTAGTGTTAATCTTTTATCTAGAGCCATTTTGTGCTGTCAGGTAATAAAAATGAGAACATCTCAATATATTGACCTTATGCTCTTTGTTGAACGAATAGTTCAGATATTTTAAAGTGAGGCTCTGGTAATTATTTTTTTCAGTAATAGTTCAATTACCCTAAGCAGTCAGTTATTAAGAATTCAGTGTTGGAGGCCAGGAGGAGGAGCAGGCCTTCTGGTCAGGGCCTGGGCTGGGGTTGGGCATTGGGTCTCAGGGGTTGATTGATCCGCTGGCTGGGGGTTGGGTTGGCTGTTTGTCCCTATTATTTTTTCTTCTTTCTTTTTCTCTTTCTGCAGGTGTAGAAGCAAACCTAATTGCTTTGGGTGTTTTCCCAAAGCAATTATCCCAAAGCAATTTCTGATAAAGTTTTTTTTAAATAAATATCAAGTGGAGCATTATAGTAAAAGTCGTAATGCTCCACGTGTGAAAGTAAATATGTCGGGCTTCTTCTTGGCACTCCTCAACTCAAACATTTTTTTTTTTACCTGCAGAATATTAGCAGGCTGAACTTTCACAGGAGACCTTTCCACTTTTTATTACACTCAAGGTATGCTGGTTGACACTGCTGGCTGTATTGAGCTTACTTATCAACTGTGAGTTGTCAGTCCAAGTCCATACAGAGTGTAGGATTTTGGATCAGGTCATCATTTTTACATCAGGACGAAAAATGTGATGTTCCTATGATTTTCCAGGTTTCCTAGCTGTTTGGAAATTATCCCAGCGAACCCACCGTCAGCTTATCAGGGGGCATAAAACAGCCCTCTAATTTAACAACCTGAACACCAGCTCTTGTGAAAGTCTAGACATTTAGTAACCAGAGATGCAATGAGGACATATAAAGCTAAAAGCAGTATTAACTCTGCCCACTCGGGAAAGGTCACAGAGCATTCAACATTAAGCACCAGATGGTGTGTTGATCCGTAAACCCATCCAGAGACAGTAAAATATTTAATTCCACACCCCCTGATCCAAATACACATACAATGTTCAAAACAATTGCCTATCAGAAATGATGCACACATTTTAAAGACAGGGCGGGATTTGATGTTCCATAAAATCCTCTTCTTTTCCTTTTACTCAGGCTTGCATTACACACATTTTTTTACAATACGCCAGCATAAATGTCAAGTTAGGAAACTGTGTGACAGCAACTCTATACATTTATTAATGTACTGAATAATGTCACTATGCAGTACAGTTTCATTTTGTCTCTGCATTTTCTTTTATGCAAATGTAACAACAACACCAGTAAAAACATCACTGCCCAAAACATCAAAAACAAAATCACATGGTACTCAGTTAACAACCTCAAAAGGAAATCCCTCAACGGCTAAAAAAGATAGTCCACTGTTTATTCATTTTTATAATTCAATAGTTCATGGTACTATTCTAACAAATAAAATATTTTCTCTCTCAAACTCATCCTTAATATATTTTTAAATCTCTTTTTTAAATCAGATCTTGCATATGTAACGAGATGCATCATTGTGTCTGTGAGTTTGGCAGCTCTCCTGTTATCTGTTGTTACCATCAACATATGGACAAAAACTAAAGGTGAGAATATGCACATAAATGCTCTGATAAACCTCCAGTTTATAAAAATAATAGTTATTACTCTAATGGTATGGAACTAAAAGGTCTGAATAAGTAAATACATTTTTCGTTCAAAAAAATGTAAACCTGCAAATGGATAAATGCAAGTAAGTGATAAGCATGAATATTATGAGTTCAATAAGACTGTAATATAAAATGTAATAACTGAATGTGTGTTGTATATATTTCTAGGAGCACCATGATGAAGTCGAAGGTTGTTGGAGAGGATTCAGCTTCCATCAAATTCCACTGATTAAAAGCTTCTATGTCAACTTTACACAAAATTAGTCTATCTGTGACACATTAACTGTCAGTAAGATAATCACAGGATCGATTGTGTCAAACCAAATGAAGGCTTAAAGTTATCAGAAAAAAAAGTTGCGCTCAAAGCTGAAATGTCTGTCTGGTTTTATAGAGAATAAGAGCAGAAGTCGATCTTACATTCTTTTGGGTCTCCAAACTGTCTTTAAAATGCAAGATTTAGCTTTGCTATTGTGTTTTTATATTTTAATTTATTGTATTTTAATTGCTTCAGCATTCTATCATTATCATCAAGTCATGTCAGAGTTTTAGGTATTCAATCCTGCATCCTCACTAAAACTAAGAAAGTGGAGCACATCACCCAGTTCTAAAGTCCCTTCACTGGCTCCTTGTAGCTCAAAGAATAGACTTTAAAATACTTCTGTTAGTCCATAAATCCATGAATGGCTTTGCGCCAAAGTATATTACAGACTTGTTGTCAGTGTATCAACCACCCAGACCTCTCAGGTCTTCTAGTTCAAATTCACTCTGCACATCCAGAACCAGAACCAAACATGGAGAAGCAGCTTTTAGTTCTTATGCTCCACTAATCTGGAATAAACTCCCAGAAAACTATAAAAGAACTGAAACCTTAAGTTGCTTTAAATCAAGATTAAAACCAATTTGTTTTGAGTGGCCTTTGACTGGGCGATCTAAACATTATTAGTTAAGTTTAAAGTCCAACTTTCCATTCAATTTATTATAAATCATTTTATCAAAAATTTTTTACCTTTTTTCGTATCATCTCATTTTAATTATTATTTTTTATTTTGTGTTCGTTCATTATTTAATTACCCCTATGCCACTGTAATGTCTATTATGTCTCTTTTTCTTATTTTTTTTTCATGAGCAGCACTTTGAATTGTCTTGCTACTGAAATGTGCTATATAAATAAACTTGCCTTTCCTTCCTTTTATTATCTTGAACTGCTCCTTCAGAACCTGGTACAAATGTATATCTCCTCTTCCACCTGCTACCTTCTCACATGTTGTGATGAACATTGCTTTTGTTGCATTGTAAATCTGTTCGCCATGAGCTCTGAGATTTGCCAGTCAGTAACTTATGAAACTCATAGTTTATCCTTAAAACTATATTGGTTTGCTTTGAATGCTCATCAGTGGTTTCCAGACCACAAATCTAGACCCACGTGCAGAAATGTTTCTTTGTATTTATTCTGTACAGACTATGGCATAAAAACAGTTTACAAAGGTAACAGTGCATATCCCTTAAATTACATATAAAAGCAGGTACTGTCATATTCCATGGGTGTTGATTATCCATGGGTGTGAACTAATTCCTATCATGTCCTCTCAAGGCATGTTACAGATAGAATTTATAAACATTTAAAATTTAATCAAATTATTCCAATGAGATTATAATCTAGTTACACACATTCCTATTTGCCCCTAGTTACACTTTGCAATAAAATCCAGTTTTCTTATGGCAGCTATCTATGGAAGCCCAGGTCATTGCATTGAGTCACTGACTTTTCAGCAATTGCTCCTCCTGAGCAAGCACTTGGTAACATCGTGTTTGTATTGAGTCGTTAACCTTTCTGCAATCCCTCATGCTGAGCATGATGTAGCAACAATGGAAAGGATTGAATCCCTTTTAACAGGAAGAAACCTCCAGCTGAACCTGGATCAGTTTAAGCGGCCATGTACTGCGACCAGCTGGGGGGTTGAGAAGAAAGAGCATACACACAAAAAGCACCAGAGCACTGGTCCAGGAGTACATTCTATAGTACAGAGAAAAAGTTTCATGGTCAGTGTTTCATCCAACATGTTTTTTTGTGCTAAAATCCTAATTTACTTTTGTCAAACCATATTACCTTGGGTAGTTATGGATTCAGCAAAGCATGTTAGACCAAATTTTCTCTTTATTCTATAAACTGCTGGTGAAAAGCCTATCATCAATTTGTAAAACTTGAGTTGCACTTTCTGGTGCATGTTGGACTCCGGCAGGGCTGCCCTTTGTCATTGGTCCTGTTCATAACTTTTATGGACAGGATTTCTAGACGCAGCCAAGGGCCGGAGGGGGTCAGGTTTGGGGACCAGTGGATTTCGTCTCTTCGTTTTGCAGATGACGTGGTCCTGCTGGCCCCCTCTAGCCAAGACCTACAGCATGCGCTGGGGCGGTTCGCAGCCGAGTGTAAAGCGGGTGGGATGAAGATCAGCTCCTCCAAGTCAGAGGCCATGGTACTCGACCGGAAAAGGGTGGCTTGTCCTCTTCAGGTTGGAGGAGAGTTCCTGCCTCAAGTGGAGGAGTTCAAGTATCTCGGGGTCTTGTTCACAAGTGAGGGAAGGATGGAGCGGGAGATCGACAGACGGATCGGTTTGGCTGCCGCAGTAATGGGGGCACTGTGCCGGTCCGTTGTGGTGAAGAGATTTCCCGGTCGGTCTACGTTCCTACCCTCACCTATGGCCATGAACTTTGGGTCATGACCGAAAGAATGAGATCCCGGATACAAGCGGCTGAAATGAGCTTCCTCCGTAGGGTGGCCGGGCACTCCCTTAGAGATAGGGTGAGAATCTCGGCCATCCGGGAGGGGCTCGGAGTAGAGCCGCTGCTCCTCCACATCGAGAGGAGCCAGTTGAGGTGAGTCGGGCATCTATACCGGATGACTCCTGGACGCCTTCCTTTGGAGGTGTTCCAGGCACGTCCTACTGGGAGGAGGCCCATGGGACGGCCCAGGACACGCTGGAGGGTCTATGTCTGTCGGCTGGCCTGGGAACGCCTTGGGCTCCCCCCAGAGGAGCTGGAGGAGGTGTCTGGGGACAGGAACGTCTGGGTGTCTCTGCTCAGTCTGCTGCCCCCGCAACCCGGTCCCGGATAAGCGGAAGAAGACGAGTACGAGTACGAGTTTTAAACTTTCCTTTGTTGCGTATAGGAATTCAGTTTTCAATTTAGTTTATTTATACAAACTGGTTTATCTCTTCAATTTAAGACCTGGAAGGATTCACAGTACAAACCCCTAATGAATCAATAATCAATGAGCTTTGTACTGCCTGCAAAGGTGCTGCTACTTCTGACACACTCATTTGTGAGAGGTGTACCGCAACCACTAGATGGCAGCAATATCCTAGCAACAATTGTTCTTGACATTTTTTAGATCAGGGCATAATGTGGAGCTTTTTTAGGAATCTTTTAGACTACTGTTTTTTTGCAGCACTAATGGCCTTTATTTATCCAGCATTTTATTTTGTAAGTAGGCAGGCAGGGAACGATGGCCGAGAATGGGGGAAGAAAACCAGCAATTGTCACCAGACACCTGGGACACGAACCCCAGGCAGCCCCGTCAAGGACAAAGTACATTGGTCGCACGCTTAACCCTCTCAACCACCAGCATCATCCCAAGAAAGATTCACTTTAAGTTTTGTTTGCCCATTATTAACAGTTGTTTGATAATCTGAAAAGTGTGACAAAAACGAATAAGCAAAGAAAATCTGTAAGGTGGTGAATTTTCACAATCTTTTGTGTGATAATAGCTCAGGGTTGCCGACCATCCTTTATAATACAGGATCAGATTATATTTTGCATTAAACAGAAGTTTTGCATATTAAATCTATATATAATCCACTTTGTTCTGTATTTTTAAGTCATTGCCAATACATACATAGAGACATGAAAAAGCACAAAATCCTGGAATTTGTTTTACCAGGGTAATAGGAATCCCAGGGAATCTGATACTTTCTTTTTTCATTGCCAAGGAACATTTATTTAAATCAGCCTAATGACGTATAAGTTGTGAGGAAAACTGCAATACACCTTCATTCCAGCAGATGGCATAACTCCTTTACTCCTTTTTAAAGTTGATAATTCTTTGTTTCAAAGGATGAATAATAGTTGATGAGTAGCTTTAGAGTTGTACAGTTCATTAATACATTCCTGTATTTCTTAAGTTGCACTGGATCCATAAGCATAAAAAGTTAAAATCATTTTACATTTTATTCTCTACTAACCTGCATCTGGCCAGAGTTGTAGCTTGACAACTGGATGATTTATTTACAATAACTACTAAACACTAATTAACAAATTTATTTTTATTATCATCAGGTAAACTCATATCAGATAACTAAAGAACATGTTCATCACTGGATTTAAATATGTCTTACAGAACTGTGGTAAAATAGTTTATAATTAATGCCAACAATAACTTAAAATGTCACAAATTTCTGACGAAAAATATTCAGTTTTATTTTCTGGTACTTGCAGTTATTCGCCACATCCCTACTAAACGCTTTGTATTCGCTTTGTGCCTCAACAAACAGATACAAGTAACAGGTAGCGGAAAATCCCAGAGTGCCAGGCTGAGATTAGTCAGTGGTTAGTGGGGAAGTCCCAGTCCAATCGTATGGTTAGCTTAGCCTAGCAGCCGGACCTGTAAGCGGAGCTCCGCTGCTCCGAAAACTCAGAAAAAAACATTTAAATGTAGGCTCATTCTTGATGAACTGACTGCACAGAATAAGTTTTGAGGTCTACTTTCTCGCCTAAAACATCTTAAAACTACTTTATAAAAACAATAAATTTGTATCGTAACCTCGGGCATTAGGGAAGCTGCAGGTGCCATGACTCGCTGCGTACAATCCCGCCCCTTTAACAAAGCCCAAGGAAAGCTGAAAAGACCTACTCCAGGTCAGGACCATTTACCGGTGAAAGTGAAGCCCCGGGAGTGTGAAATTACCTGAGTAAATTTGTATAGAAGTGCGACCTGGGCTTAACAAAGCCTGGGGCTTCTCAAAAGCCTGGGGCTTTCTAAAGGCAGTAGAAATGGGACTAATGATGCCACATCGAGAAGGGGGTCACGTCGAGAGGTGGGGTATACTCAGGACAAAGAATCATGCACAAACACATATGCTCCTAAGAGCAATTAAGAGAGACCAATTAACCTAAAATCCATGTTTTTGGATTGTGGGAGGAAGCCTTACAAAAAAAACATACATGCATGGGGAAAACATGCAAACTCCATGCAGAAAGACTTCAGACTGGTATTCGAAACCCAGGACCAACAGTGCTAAATACAAATCAAAATCTGACAAATCAAAATGTGCCAAGAGTTGAGAATGAACTTGAATGTTACCCCATCAAAAATTATCTGTGAGAGATCCAGTGGTTGTCTGTTTTGTACTCTCTTCCTCCCTCTCCTGGTTGCTGCAGAGAATTACAGAGGGCTTGTTGAACTGCTGAGCTTCTGCACACCTGCAGCTAATTATCCTCATCAGTCTAAATTCATTTCAGTTTAGGTTATTTATTTAGCGCCAGTTTACAACAAATGTCATCTCAAGGCACTTTACAAAGTCAATTAAATCTAATCATGCAGATTTCAAGTCAGGTACATACATTCCAATTGATCATAATAATCAAACAGTGCCATCAGATTCATTTTATTATTCCTCCTGGTTGAACATGTAACGACAGTGGGCCGTCGCTTGCATTGCCTTTGCAGCAATCCCTCATACTGAGCATGCATGAAGCGACAGTGGAAAGTAAAACTCCGTCTCCATCAGTGTCAATCATAGTGGTACCTCTAGTCTTGTTTCCTGCATGATGTAACAAGACTCCCTGCTCAAGTTCACTGGTTTCATAACCTCTCTGATCTCTGCTCCCATGACCGGCAACCTCAAGGCTTCTCTCAGTCGCTCCTGTTACTACCTGGCCGCCTTGTCCCTAGACATCAACCATCTGCACGCTAACCTCTCTCACAGACAGACTTCACTGGTTTCTACCTACTCCTTCTGGGCCTGAACCTCACCTTGACTACAGTAAAGACAGTTTCCTCATAGAAATATTTTCACTTATATTACCGCCACTCCACTGATCATTATTGCATTTGGAGCTGTAAACCTAAAGAGGAAGAGTGGCAGACTCTAGACACAACATCTGAGATGTCCATCTAGAGAAATTGAGTCCCCAAAACAGCTGAGCAACTGAGCAAAAGCCTCAAACCTTCAGGCCTCTGACAGGGAACCCATGCTTGAAGTGCAGCAGCCCAAGTGGATAGGGGGAGAGGAACAGTTTTACTTTTTTATCAAATAAAGAAGAAACCACCAGATCACATGCTTTTGTTCCCATATTCTGAGAGGTCCAGGTGAAACAAACACCTCTCTACCATCAGGTACGTCCTCCTTTTGGTTAATTGTTTTTTTAGTTGTTGTTTTTTGGTATGTTTCAATGTATGTTTGACATAAATGTGAAAACGTTGTAGATAACTGCACTATCTGATCTCCAAAGATTTTTTTAAATAGGCATGAAATTAAATTAAGATTTACTAAAACAAGTCCCTGATGTGAGAGAAAAACTGATGTCATGAGGAAGTAACACCTTGCAAACCCTAAGCAGCATGCAGAACATGCACAGATGAAGCTTTTACACAAAAAGCCCAGAGAAACCAACATTTTTACTGGTAAAATATAAACCAAGTTGGTTCTGTTTCATCAGAAAAAAACTTGTGAATGTGAATGTTAAAATCAATTCAAGAAAAAAAAGTGAATAAAATGTTTTAGATTTTTGTTATTACATGTTGATTTAAAAAAAAAAAAATCAAACAGAAAATGATGGAAGGTAATAAAACAACACAATGATGATTTATTATTTTGGTGAGAATTGTGAGAAATTTTAGCGGAATATTAAATATATATCCTCGCTGCTAATACAGAATGTGTATTGTCTTGTTTTCAGCACAGGTACGTGGAGGATGGTGAAGGTACAGTCATGTATGAAAACAGAAGATACTTCTACTGTCAGACTCCAGTGATCAACAGCTTCAGCATCAACTCATCACAGATAACCGGTTGCACTGAAGGACATCCGATGTTTTTTTAGGAAATTTGCATTCTAAATAAAGAAAATTATTTTCATTGAATTACGTTCAGCAGGCCAGTGATGTGGGAGAGGATTTAGTTAAGAATTTGATAGAAATAAAATGAATCATTTGTTTTAGTTGTTACCGAATTACCTCCTTATGTTTTAACGTTCTTCTGAGGTCTTGTAATGAACCATCATTTTATTCAGGCGTATTTAACCAGGGAAAGATATAAAAAATGTTGGACACTGACTTTTGAGGACTGACTTTGGACACAACTAGTTAAAGTTATGAATCATTCAAGGATCATTTAGAGTATTTAGTTTAGTGTTAAAAACATCATATACCTATTACATTTAGAAATACCATCACATACACAAATTCTACCTGATATAAGATGTTCCTACAGTTTTTATGAGAAACTTTTTTATATATACATCAGGACCATATAGCTCACACTATGGGAATATTTTTCTCTCTTTTACTTTAGGCCTGCTGGTCTTCTTGGTTGCAGGAACCTCTATTATTGACTCATTAACTACATGGCTACTAAAGTACCCAGAGACTGTCAGAATACCAAGAGTGTACCCCTTCCAAGGGGAAGATGAGCAGCTCAGTTACTCTCCTTGCGATTGTTCAGTCTGAGTTACGTGTGCAAGTTACATGTAGTTGGTATCATGCAACCTCACAGAACAGTTGCAGCTCATTTTCTGAAAGTTAGATTAAAATCCTGGTCCGGATATGAATCCATCCATTGTCTATACCCGCTTTTCCTTGCAGGGCTGCTGATGCCTAGGTTGACCGTGGACAGCTCAGCAGTCCATCAGAGGGCAACACAGGGCAACACAGAGACACAAAGGATAAACTAACCAAGCGCAGACATACTCACATCTCAGGGCAATTTGGAGTAACCGATAAGTACAACATTCATTGCTACAACGCAGCGGTGCTACACACTGCTACACACTGCTCCATCATGCAGCCTTTGGAACCAGTTTATGATAATGGCAGAATGCATACCCAGGCTTCCGCCATTGCCAGCCACCCACAACACTCTGTACCTTTTACTACCCTTCTTGCAGATGGTGGGCTCACGTTTAAGTGGCTTCCTGTCACATTTTCAAGGTGCTGCTCTGACAAACCAAAAGAGGCGAAGGGTTAACTTGGCAACAAGCTCAGCCAAGGCCTTTAGGAGGTTTGTTGTGTCATAGACAGGAAATGACTCCAAATCCAATTTAGAATAATTAAATTTAAACCACTTCAAACTAATAACAATATTGTATTATTATAGATATTTATATTTATATATGTATGAAAAGAGAAGATGGAAAACTAAGTCACATGCTTCTGTTCCCACATTCAGAGAGGCTCAGCTCACAAATGAAACTAACGCTTCTCTAACCTCAGACACACCCACACTTTGTGTTCATTTAATATAAAAATGAATATTTTTGGCACATATTAAAACTAGTGTTACATAAGTGTTACATAAAATACCATGAAATATCCACAGATTTTAGATTAAACTAAAAGTTAAATCAAAATTTTCTAAAAGAATTCCTAAAACAAGTTCTTGAGGTGAGAGAAAAATTGATGTCATGAGGAAGTAACACCTTGCAAACCCTAAGCAGCATGCAACATTTTCAGCTTTAAGAAGAAACCACATACAGCCACTGAATCATTCGTTAACAAGACAGAAACAGTAATAGTGAAGAACAATGATTTAAGACAGAGAGATTAAAATGCATTTACTACTAATACTGTTGCTTATATTTACAGGTAAGTAAACCTTTAAGAATAACATTACAAGATGAATTAATATTTATACAACACATTCTTCCATAAACTGAAAGGCTTGTTTTGTTGATTCCTGAGATACAAAGTTTATATAGATTTTATTTATATTAGATTATACTTCATCTCCTCCTCATAATAAATATAATCATTAGTTACGTGTTGAACAAACATTTTAAATATTTTCTGACTTGTTCTGAACAGCAGCTGCAGAGCAACATGTTTCCGTCGTCACTGTCAGAGTTGGTGATGAAGTCATTTTGCCTTGTTATAAAGTGACTGAAGGTCGGAATAACTGTGACAGAACCGCTTGGAGCTTCATAAGTTCAATGTCATTGACGCTATTTGAAGCTGGGCAGATTCAGATAAATACAGCAAATAAATCAGACAGACTGAAGGTGACTGTTAACTGTTCTCTGGTTATAAAGAAGGTCATCATTGAGGATGTTGGTCAGTACACCTGCAGACAGTTAACATCAGAACCAAACTCTGTTTATTATCTGTCTGTTATCCACAGTGAGTATTTACATGTTTCCTGCTGAAGCTGTCTTGTTAGAACAACATACTAAAACATTAGAATTATGAAGGTAATGTATCATTTAATGTCTTTCTCTCAACATCTCCATCGTCACCAGTGACTGAACAGAAGATCAATGATTCAGTTGTCTTAAACTGCTCTGTGGTGGACTATAACCACTTTAGACACACAGTGGAGTGGCTGTATGAGGGGAAAGGTGAAACATCCTCACAGGAAGATCCATCGCCACCCAGCTATCGTTCTACTGTGGCACTGACAACTTCCCTTCGTCAAAAGTCAGCATTCTTTAGGTCAATAAAGTGTAAAGTTACAAATAACTCCACTGAAGATGTTCAGCTGTTCACCTTCATCCAGGAATCTCCGGTTCAGAATACAGGTGAGAACCCGATGAACTCCTGTTTAGAACTCCAAATAATTGGTTCTATGGTTTCTTTTGCAAAAAAGGAGCATGTAATGTTTCTAGTTTAGTGTTAGTTGTTACTGTTTTGTCTCACTTGAAGATACAACATAGTGTGGCAGCACAATAAAACATTTAATTCAAAAAATCTACAACAAGAATATAAAATGCAATAGGCTCCGCATGATTATGATTTAAAAACAGTCAACCTTATCAAAATGATTCTTTAGTTATAAACAATCAGTATCTAAGCTGGACTAACAGTAAAAACTAGTTTTTTGTAGGAATAAAATATTCTCACCTAAACGTCCGACCAAATGCTATGTACACTGGAGAAAGTTTAGCTTTGGAGACAGTTTTCTGTTGCAGTCAGCTAATGTTACATTAGGTGATTTGAAATCTTCTAGTCTTCTGCATGTAATCTGTAATCAGGTAGCATTTGTTTAAATTAATAATAAATAAATAAATTACATGTGCAGAAGCTGACAGCTGACAGCTGAGTGGTCGATAAAAGACTGGCCTTTATAAATTCAAGTCAGCCAAGAGTTTAGTAAACTAATAAGTTGCATACATTTTCACATTATTGTATTTGAAAAATTATGGAAAATCATTAAAAGGTACTGAAACCACCACACAGAACCTCATTTAAAAAAATAGAAAATATCTGAAAAAAACCTTTTTGAAGTTTACCAATGTCAACCTCTCTCTTGACCTTTGGTGGAAACCTTTCTCCGTCTGTCTGGATGCCTCAGTTTGTTTTGTCATTCAACCGTTTGTTTAATAAAGCTAATTCTCTTTTCAGGTTGGTCCTGGTGGCATATTGTTGTTTCTGTGGCTTCAACAAGCATCTTAACAATCGTTCTGGTGTTCATCAAATGGAAGAAAACTAAAGGTCAGTTTATTCACAGATGAATCATTTTTTTTGATGTTAATCTGTTTTAAAGGATGTATTCACACCATCCACTTTAGGTTCGCACTAAACGGACCAGAGTTCGTTTCCCAAAGACCGGACCGAGACCCACTTTTTAAGGTCTAGGTCCCTTTCCAGTCTGGAGTGGTTCGATTTTGGTGTGAATACAAAATGGCCTCAATCCGACCCATGTACAGAAAATATACGTCTCTTTGGATTTAACAAGCTACTGTAGCTGGTAGCAAAAGTGAAATTTACAAAATTGACAAAATTTACAATTTTAGAAATAGAACGTCATAAAATCTGTGTTCAATAAGCTGCCCTTGACTCTCACAATGAAATTGCAGCTTTCATAACGGTAAAGATATGCAGAACAAAATGCAACACATAAGATTTCTGTGACAGCCCTCTTCATTTCCGGGTCTGTGCTCTGTCCCGCCCTTGTAATTTCTGCCCCAATGGGAGCAACAAACAAGGACCTGAGGACTTTCCGTGTGTGAATACAGCCAAAAGTTGATATCAAAGAGTGAAAAAAGTTGATTTACCCTAAATGCTTTATGCATTTGACTTCATTAATAATATTCTACCAGAACACAAGAAGACGATCGCTTAGTCATAAACTTATAATGAAGTACTTAAAGATTGTTGCTATGATACGCAACAGCACATCTTTTCTGCCTTTGGATCATTAATAAACAGGACTGACACTCTTGCATTACACTCTGAAAACTGAATTTATTTCCATTGTTTTTTTTTTCAGAAAGAAAAACAAAGATGGAAGATAACTCAGTGAGTTTAAGTTAACAACTACATTCACTATATTTTAGCTTAAATAATGCTTACCTTGTTGAAGTCTCATTCATTAATACATCTATTTTTAACATATAAAAATCAAGAACGTACACATAGTCGCTGCTTTTTTGGTATTTTTGGCAGGAACCAAACTTACAACCTGAAGTGACTATTTTGAATACAGAAACCAGTGAGGATGTGGTAAAAGTTCAAACTCCACCACACTTTAAATTGTTGTTTTTTTCTTGTTCAAGTGAAAGACAACCACAGATTAATCGTATTCACAGAAAAGATTAACATAAACTTGAAATACATATATGAGCTAATCAACTTCTCTCTGTGTACAGGTTGATCCTAATGGGGATGTGTACTATGCCTCAGTATGCCACAACAAAAACACCAAAGGGAAAAAACAGGTTAGTGGTTTCTTTTATTATTGAAACATGAACCATGATATTTCTGCCTAATTATTTAGCATAATGGCACAAAAAGGTTTGAAACAATCCTTTAACTACACATTAGTGAACAAAGACTAAAAGGCTTAGGTCTAAACTTTCTAGGTCTAAAGTTTTAGAATTTGGAATCAGTCAGATGATTTGGATTTCAGTGACTTATTGTTGTTTGGAATTCAGATAGAGAGATATTCCAACAAATTTATGAACAGCAGCTGTTTTCAAGTTGGCAAACAGCACCATTACTGCATATATGTAGAACATGACACCACAAATCTGACAAAGAAAACAAAAAAATTCAGAGGTGTTCACACTGAGGTTTATTTAAAAGTCACGAATTCAGTTTTGTTTAATGCGGTGGGTTAGGGGGTGCTGCGCAGGGATTGCAGTGTGTGTGGTGTGCAGGATTGCATCCCTTTTCGGACGTGGAGTCGCCAGTATTTGGATTGGCCGGGTGGTAATGGTGGAGCTGAACTGGTTGGTGGTACTCCCTAAGCTGATGTTTCAGTGGCAGTCATGTTGTGTGCTTGTGTGTTTGTGGGGGCATGGTGGGGGCCATTGGCCCCAGGTGGACGCCCCCTGCTGCAGACTACTTGGTGAGTTGATCCCATCTTGGTGTGAGGTCGGGGTATCCAGTGTAGGTAAAGGGCTTTGAGGTGTCTGCTCTGTTGCGCTTGTGTCTGGTGGCTGGGGTGTCATCGCACAGGGCTGATGCCTTGCCGTCGCAGTGTGCTGTGTGGTTTGAGGATGTGATGGGCAGGGGAGAGCTCTGCTGTGTCTTCATCGGTGGAACTCTCTTGGGGGCATGTGCCCCTATGGGGAGGAAATTCATGCAGTTGTGTTCGGGGACATATGTTCAATATCTGTGTTCTGGTTGGGGGTGGCTGGTGGGGAATTTCATGTTGGGGGTGGGAGGTTCATGGGGTTGAAACTGGAATTCTTTGGGGGGTTGGGAGTGTTTTGTCCTGGGGTGGCTCTGGTTGCCTGGCCTGTTGCCTGGACTAGTTGGACCCCTCTTTTGGTTTGTTAGTGGGGGGGTTTGGGCAGGACCCGGCCCTAATTTTGGACTGGTGGCTCGGGCAGTCTGCCTGTGTCCAATCTGGAATGAAGGGGACTACCTTCTGGGTCCAGGGGGTTGGTTGCCCCTCTGGGGTATCAGTAACTGGACCCGGGAGTAAAGAGTATGTATGGGGAGTGCGAGTGAGTGTACGGCGCCTATTCTTGCGCGTCTTTTCATTGGGTGACTATTTGCATATGTATGCATGAGGGTGGGAAGGTGCGATTGTGACTGTGTTTGCCTGTTTTGCTGACTTGGGTTGGGTATTGTGCTGACCCTTTTTCTGGATCATCTTAGGTCCCCTATCAAATGTGAGACCTATTTCCCCCCGTCACACTCCCTGCCGATGGCTGGTATCTCTGAACGTCAGTGGTGGTTCTCGGTGCCAGGGGCTGGGGAGTGAACCGGTGGCTGCTTGGTGGGGCCTAGGCACTCCAGCTCTGTCGGGCCACTGCTGGGAGGAGGCTTGCCCTTGGGTCTCGGGTTTCTGTGTATATGGCTGGATCTGCTCCGGCATAGCCAGCTGTGGCTATGCCGGAGCCTGTGGGCTCGTCGCTGCAGCTCCTTTGGGCTTCTGCACTGCGGCTACTGGGTGATTTCTCCAGGGCTCTCATCTGCTCTTCTCTGGCTGGGTGTGCAGTAGTCCCGGCAGTGGTCCTCCTGTGCTCCTGTGTTCTGGGGCATGTCTGTGGGACTTCACGCCGGCTATAGAATATTCTTATGGAGAAACCTTATAAACACGAGCACACTCACACAAACAACTACAGCTGTTTGGAATCAGGTGTTCACAGATATACTCTATATAAAGCTGTGGTACCACTAAATGCATCATGTAATAATTAGTACTGTGTGTACTTTCAGTAATGTTGATGCTGTTATATTTGCATTGGTTGTTTGTCCCTGTGGGTTTTTTTCTCTTTTTTCTCTCTCTTTCTGCAGGTGTAGAAGCAGACCTCTATGGTGTTATCATGTATTCTCTTTATCCTTCTTTCTTTCCTCTATTTTTATCTCCTCTCTTAACTTTTTGCCCTACCTCTCTCTTTCTTTCTTCCTTTTTTCCCTTTTGTTTCTGTCGTTTAAATATATCAGGTGCAGTGTTATAACAAAAGCCACATGCTCCACTTGTGAAAGTAAATCTGTTGGCCTTCTTCTTGGCACTCAGACAACAATTCTGAGGGCTACTCTGCCAAACAGGGCAAGTTATAAAAAAAGACAAAATGCAAAATCTGGAGAACTGTTCAGCATTGAAGCTGCTGTTTGCTCTTTCCACCTTGGCTGTTAAATAAACCAGCCACCACATAAGTGTGTGTTGATTTTGTTACGGTTATTTTGCATACAAGTTTTTATTCTGTGGTTTTATGTTTTTATTTTATCCTTTTCCCCAATGTTTTAATTGTGTTTTTAATGTTGTAAAGTGTCCTTGGTTGTTTTGAAAGGCGCTGTCAAATAAAATTCATTATTATCATTATTAATTTCTTTGTTGGTTTGGTAGGATTTAAAAAAAATACCAGGTCATTTTAAATTGGCCATGTTTCTTTTACTCTTATGTCTTGAGGTTTGCATGTTAGCACTTAATGCTACTGCTTTACAGATTTGAGATACAGCAACATTTGAAGATGTATTGGTCATTAAAGGCACCAACAGTAGAAAACTAGGATATTAACATAACATAAGACTCCAGGCTAATTTATTCATCCTCACAACTACAGTGGGCACAGATGACAAATCCATGCTTCTTATCAACACATCAATAGTTCACAATTTTTCTTAGAAACCGACTGGGTCCGTAGTGTACAATGTACCATTTAGTAGATAATGTAATAAAATGTGCTGATACAAAGCTTTGTCCACTTACTCAGTACTAAACAATGCTTCATCTCAGTTAATTTGTCACAATATTTTTTTGAACAGCAATGCTGTCTATATGCAATCATTTCTTTAAGTCTCGTTTAAACGCTGAAATCATCGTCTTCCATGTTGATATTTGGAATATAAACAATAAAGATTGCCCACACATTCAAACACCACTCTAGGTAAAGGTTGTTTTCTTGTCTATTTCTAATAGGTCTATGACTTTGTGACCAACAGCACTGTGAACATCTCTTCTCCTCAAGCTGATAAAGATGTTGTCTACTCCACAGTCAAACAAAAGAAGCCAGACGTTACTCTGTGAATATGCTCTTTTCAGCTAAAGAGCATTGTCTGCTAAAACCAGCCACCACAGACACAGTTTCTTCCCCCAGGATGTTTCTCTGATGAACACTTGACAGCCAGAGTTCCAGAACAACACCATGCATACTTGGACCGATCTCACATTATATTCTTTTGTAAAGTCAATTGTGTATATATGGGCATTTAAAAAGATATTCTTTATTATTGAGATCAAAGTGTATCGGAGTCAAATTCCTTGTTTGTCTGTACAAACTTGGTAATAAAGCTGATTCTGATTCTAAATAAAGATTTAATTTGAAGCATTTGTGTTGAACACTTCCATACGGTAGAATACAAATAAAGGATCATGTATTTTATATCTAATGTTATTAATCACTATGAATAGCTCAATTTCCTTTGTCAAGCTATGCTAATGCATTAGCCTGGGCTTTTAAACATTTTCCATTCCTAGCTTTCTTTATACACAGATATAAATTCAGTTATCCGAATGATGTTGGGCCAAAAACTCATAACTTTGACTTTGCCTTTTTGTTCAGTATAAATCAAACAGTCCATCTATCTGAAAAAAGAGCAAAATGTCCCCCTAAAAAGCAAGATGACATCATAATTTAAGTGGAAAAGAAACTCCTAGTGGTGCTGAAGAACCTGCTCTTTTGCCCTGAATGACAAAAGGTCCCTATTGCTGGAGCCCAGTTTTTTCTTCATTCATCAGTATTTTAAAACATAAAAATTACTCTCTGTGATTGAACCTATGCCTCCACGCCATAATGACCCTAGAGATGTGTTAATGACACTGTGCCAGTGACCACCTCCCTTTCAAACATCCTAAAAATATACAGGAAACCAGTGACTGCTATTCGTTTCATGAAGTCAAACCTGCTAAATTGATTGCGCCTGCTATTCTGCTCATTTGACAGACCTCATCCTCTGTGCAGCTGTTTAATGGATCAGCTTTGTGCATGCTATCAAGTTGTGATGTGTTTTTATACAGGCAAACCTTTTGTCGATCAGGGCATTGGTGTGGATCGTCTTTCACATATCTAAATGGAAATAGGCAGCTACAGAAACAGAGAACCTCTGCGGGTGAAGACTTTAGGACATTTTCCCACATGGTAACATAATGTTAATGTAGAGGTGCTGTTTTATGTTTTATAAATATAATATTTGAACTGTCAACATTCTCGTAATCTTTTGTGTCCTCAGATTATATTCAACATTAGTTTGATTAAGTTGTTGATCAAATTCTGTCGATCTAGTGTAGCTTTATTTATGTTTTTCTCAGCAGGTGGTTTGACTCATATTAGTTGAGATGTGAAACATGATTGTTTCAACCACAGTTTAACCACACCTATACTGCTGCTGTTGTTCTCACATGCATGCATGTTTAGCAAGCAGCAAAAATACCACTAATGCACCACGGTGTTGTGTCCACTGACACGAACTTCAAGCATATGAAACCTCCCCTAAATTCAAGCACAAAGCCAAAATGGCCTAAATAAAAATTAGACAGGCAGCAAACACGTTACCTCCCTTTTACTAACCTACTTTTTAACCCTTTAATGATTAAATCAAGTGAAAGCTGTGAGACAGAGTAGGGTCAGAACAACAAAGTGACAGCTCTCAAATGGTTTGGGCTTAGCAAGGGATCCTTAGCAAGGGATTCAAGCTGTTTGAAACGGACACCATGCTCCCAAGGTGGACCACGTCCATCTGAGAAGTCACGCTGGTTAAGTTCATGAAATGGTGGAAGATCATGATCTAACCTCTGGGGAAGGAAACAAGTTTTCTCATGACTTAAATGAGAGCTTTCTAATGAATGGACTCATGCAAGTGGTGGTGGGTCAGGTTGGATTGAGTCACCTGAGAACCATGTGCGTCTCTCCTGGCCCCTAGGGGTCGACACAGAGTCAGAAGGGAGAGGGGTGCCAATCAGGCCGGAAGGGTGCTCCTTCCACCTAATTGTACCACTTGTGCACGCTGAGTCCATCACTTGGTCATCTTGGTGGTTTTTCACTGCAATGGGATTTGGCAGGAAACCATTGGAGACCATCTGACTTCCAACAGTTCTGTTAAGGTCCGTGGAAGTAAGTTGAACACTTGGACTAAATTTAGGAAGAGGAGACTATGTAGGTGCTGGATGGCTGCTGTCTGAGTCTGCCCCCTGCTGTGGCTGCTGTGAGTGAAAATGCAAATCAGGTACCCGAAAGGTGGTGGTCTGCCCCCCCTTTTGGGATGAAGCTTTCTTGAGCTCATCTGCCTTCAGGTCCACTAACTTTGCTTCAGCTCTCTCAGCTTTCTCCTCAGCTTTTGAGAGCTCAAGCTTTGCAGCATTATCTCTTTGAAGAGTCATCTGATGGTCAGTCTGTAACTGAAGATATCTTTTAGCTTCCAGTTGTGATTTCTGCTGATACAACAGGGTAAGCCTACCAACAACGTCTGAAATCAGAATCTCTCTAGTTGGATTTTCAATTAGGTCAAGTAATTCTTGAATCCTCTCATCACATGCAGCAAGGTCAAACTGATTTAAAGCATCACGCTCATCTGGAGACAAACTGACATGAGATCAGCAACAATAACCTTCTGCATCTCCACGTCTGCTGAATTCATAATGGAGTTTGATTCCATCATTCTGGCAGACACTACAAAACAATAACAAAGTTTTGAGAAATTGCTAAAAGCAACACATGTAACAAATGTCTGTCCAGCTATATATGCATTTTTGACTATACATATATTGCAAACATTTGTATGATTGTAAAATGGGCACCAGTTGATCATTCAACCTGTGACTTGTGACAACACTATGCTTTAAGTGTTACAATGCTACTCCTTTCTCTAAGGATATTTGTGATTTTAGCATTAATTTTTCACCTATCTTGGGAGAACTAGTGATTAGACACTACTCTTAACCTTTAAGGGAATTTTTTTTTAAATGCAAAGGAAAATAGGAAATTGCTACACCTCCTAAGTGTAATAATTGCAATCTGACTTTTGGTTCACCCCCCTTTATGGCAGGGTGGATTAGATTAAATTTGGGATTTAATCTGGCAATAAATCCTTTCTTTCAAAACATAAAACAAACTATAAAGTTACTGAATGGATACATGCATCAAAATTAGGTCAGATACTAAAATTAACTGCAAAGTTAATTCACTACTAGCTATTACTGATAGATAGATAGATAGATAGATAGATAGATAGATAGATAGATAGATAGATAGATAGATAGATAGATAGATAGATAGATAGATAGATAGATAGATAGATAGATAGATAGATGAAAGAGAGAACATTTCATTGATTAAAAGTTAATTTGCCTCAATATCTTGGCACTTAAAGGAAAGTAAGGCTGCATTCGGTGTAACTATTTAAATGCTGACAGGTCAACATGTTAGACTTTTCTGCAAAAAGTCTCAACGTTAACAGATGAAGAAACCACCAGGGCAACAGCTTCAATCTGTAGCTTTAGCTGCTATATGAAACTAACACCTCACTGACCACAGATATAGAAGCCATAGAGTCATAGTTGTTCTTTGGGATATTATATAAATATTTCAGCAAAAACAAAAAACTAGAAAACAAAAGTAGTTGCATGTACAGTTTCAATATGATTCAATTTGGTGTAAACTTTTTTTTTCATGTTTTTTTGATTTAGAAGGAAAAAATATGAAATGGCTGATGTGGGACTGAGACTGAAGTCATGATGAGGAAGTAACACCTCATAAACCACAAACTGCCTCTCATATATTCATCTGCTGCCTCTTTAGACTGAATTATGTGTGAACGTGTCTGCAAGAGAGACAGAGAGGAACAATGATAACTTCTAGAAAGATACAAACATCTTTAATTCTGACACTGATGCTTTACTTAGCAGGTAAGAAGAAAATGATCCTTACACTAACAGGGAACAGAAGACTAATTACAGGATTTTTTTTTCCATTTTCTGTTCTGCTCCCATGTGACCAAAAGTCCCCTTCTGATTGGTTGATTGGCTTTGGTTGACATGGATAGAAGAGTTAGCTTTAGTGTGTAAACTGTTCCTTGTATTTAATTTAGAGAAAGCTTTAGTCCCTCAGTGAAGCTGGATTCAACAAGGACTGGTCACTCTGATAGAATGTGGTTGTGCTAAATGTTTGACTTGTACTGTATCCAATCGTCCATCCATTTTCTATACCTACTTCTTCTATAGTGGGTCGCGGGGGGAGCTGGTGCCTACCTCCAGCAGCCTACAGGCGACAGGCGGAATACACCCTGGACAGGTCGCTAGTCCATCCCAGGGAAACACAGAGACACACAGGACAAACAACCATGCACACACCTATTTACAACCAAGGGAAATTTAGAGAGATTAATTAACCTAACAGTCATGTTTTTGGACTGTGGGAGAAACTGGAGTACTTGGAGAGAACCCACGCATGGACGGGGAGAACATGCAGAAAGACCCCCGGCTGGGGGTCAATCTTAGGACCTTCTTGGTGCAAGGCAACAGTTTTATTCACTGCTCCACTGCAGCCCCAGTATCCAACCATAAGGTAGAAATTTGTGTAAGGCACTGCTAGACCTTTCCATCTTCTGGACGTGTTTTTAAAACTTCAGTAATCTTTTGAGTGAACCCTCTTAGCATTAACAACTTGGTTTCAAATCCCAGAGTGAAGAACCTTCAGACATCCAAAACCTAGGGCAATAGAGTACTTCCTCTGTCCTATCTAAAAAATGTGACCTCCGTGACTGACAGAAGCAAGGCTCTTCTGTGTCCAGATGTTTCTCTAAACTAGAGAAATGGTTGAAAAGGGGTCCACATATCGATGAGAGTACAGCCTGGGTGTGAAAAACAAATACTACAGCACAAAATAGGCTCAATAAGGGGCTTATTTTTCATAATTGGCCTTTGAAAAATATCCTAAATGAAAAAAATAATTTTGTGGTTAAGGTCTCTATGGAGAGGTATACTTCATGCTTCAGACAAAATTAATGTTACAGATAAATTAAGAAATAAAATAGATTTTTCGAAACAAATGACAGTGGTTGGTTTATGCATATTAAAGGCACTTGATGTAGATTATCGTAATTACATTGATTAATTTGAAACCTTTACTCCAACACATGCAACACATCCAACACATCAACTAAACACTTAATGACCACCATAGAACCAGTTTTCGCTAAATGTCCAATGCTCGGCAGAGTCTGTGAGTGTCCCCAAGTGGTCAAATAAATATTAACTGAAATAGTCAGCATCAAACCCTACAAGTGTTTGACAAGCTGGGGTGAATGAATTTGATTTAGTGACATTACATAGGACACAACACGATTGTGTACCAAACTTCGCTGGGCCTCTACAAAGTAACTTTCCTTGCAGTTTTGAACATTTCAGAGCAGTCATGCATATTAAAGGTACATGGGATCTTTCTTAGTAGAGGTTGACCTGCAAGTAAATTGTTCACCATGTCCTAAAAGTCTTGGATTTCAATTCATATTCTGTAGACATGAAGAGCAGATAGTAAACACGGTTTAAAGATGCAAAATGTATTTGTGCCTGAATCAGGCAGACTGAGTGTTGTGGAAAACTGTTCCCTGCTTATAAAGAATGTCACAGAGGTGGATGTGGGGCGTTACACCTGCAGGCGGCCCAACTCAGGACAATCGTACTACAGGGGTTGGACAATGAAACTGAAACACCTGGTTTTAGACCACAATAATTTATTAGTATGGTGTAGGGCCTCCTTCAGCGTCAATTCGTCTTGGGAATGACATATACAAGTCCTGCACAGTGGTCAGAGGGATTTTAAGCCATTCTTCTTGCAGGATAGTGGCCAGGTCACTACGTGATACTGGTGGAGGAAAACGTTTCCTGACTCGCTCCTCCAAAACACCCCAAAGTGGCTCAATAATATTTAGATCTGGTGACTGTGCAGGCCATGGGAGATGTTCAACTTCACTTTCATGTTCATCAAACCAATCTTTCACCAGTCTTGCTGTGTGTATTGGTGCATTGTCATCCTGATACACAGCACAGCCTTCAGGATACAATGTTTGAACCATTGGATGCACATGGTCCTCAAGAATGGTTCGGTAGTCCTTGGCAGTGACGCACCCGTCTAGCACAAGTATTGGGCCAAGGAAATGCTATGATATGGCAGCCCAAACCATCATTGATCCAACCCCATGCTTCACTCTGGGCACGCAACAGTCTGGGTGGTACGCTTCTTTGGGGCTTCTCCACACCGTAACTCTCCCGGATGTGGGGAAAACAGCAAAGGTGGATTCATCAGAGAACAATACATGTTTCACATTGTCCACAGCCAAAGATTTGCGCTCCTTGCACCATTGAAACCGACGTTTGGCATTGGCATGAGTGACCAAAGGTTTGGCTATAGCAGCCCGGCCGTTTATATTGACCCTGTGGAGCTCCCGACGGACAGTTCTGGTGGAAACAGGAGAGTTGAGGTGCACATTTAATTCTGCCGTGATTTGGGCAGCCGTGGTTTTATGTTTTTTTGGATACAATCCGGGTTAGCACCCGAACATCCCTTTCAGACAGCTTCCTCTTGCGTCCACAGTTAATCCTGTTGGATGTGGTTCGTCCTTCTTGGTGGTATGCTGACATTACCCTGGATACCGTGGCTCTTGATACATCACAAAGACTTGCTGTCTTGGTCACAGATGCGCCAGCAAGACGTGCACCAACAATTTGTCCTCTTTTGAACTCTGGTATGTCACCCATAATGTGTGCATTTCAATATTTTGAGCAAAACTGTGCTCTTAGCCTGCTAATTGAACCTTCACACTCTGCTCTTACTGGTGCAATGTGCAATCAATGATGACTGGCTACCAGGCTGGTCCAATTTAGCCATGAAACCTCCCACACTAAAATGACAGTTCAGTTTCAGTTTCATTGTCCAACCCCTGTACTTCAATGTCCATCTGTCTATTCTTACCAGTGAGTATTTCTATATTTGTTGTTTGAGTTCAAACTGTCATATATAAAAACACACTGAAACACTAGAGAATCCATGATTATTGTTATTATGACCCTTTCTGGAGCGCATGGTCGCAGCGGCTTGTAGCTCTCACACAAAACAGTGCTTTTTAGTGTTTTTGTTAGTTATCTCGTTTCTTCTCCGCTTACGACCAGAGCTGCTGCTGTCCTACCGCTGCACGGTGGAGTCGGTGCTGAGCTGCGGCATCTCGCTGTGGTTCTCCAGCTGCACTGCAGCAGAGAAGAAGCAGCTCCAACGGGTCATCAACACCGCTCAAAGACTGACTGGCTGCCCTCTCCCCTCCCTGGAGGAGATTTACTCCACCCGCTGCCTCAGGAGAGCCCGCAGCATCATCAGGGACCCCTCACACCCTGGTCACCATCTTTTTGAACTGCTCCCCTCTGGGAGGCGTTTCAGGGCAATAAGGACAAAAACAGACTGAAAAACAGCTTCTTTCCTAGAGCTGTTGTTGCCCTGAACGCCTCATGTACACTGTTAAATGACATAAACACTAAATACATTCCGTGCAATTTTTCCTTTTGCATTATGCTACCTCACGTGCGATAACCTGTAAATATTCTGTATATATATATATATATATATATATATATATACACACACACACACGTTTCCACCGGCACAGCCCTTTTTTAAACATTTTTGTATTTATTTTCTTTAAATTTGCACTACTTGCCTGCACCGTTTTCTGTTTTTTTTTTTGGAAATTTCGTTGCACCCATGTGGAGCAATGACAAATAAAGAATTGATTCTGATTCTCTTGTTATATTCCTCAAATTACATCAGTGACTGAACAGAAGAATGATCACCTTGTGTAGACACAACATGGACGGGCTGTTTGAAGGAAAGGAGAACATTTTCTTAGAGCTGGAGACATCGTCACGTTCCTGCTTTGCTACTGTCACATTTCCAACATCCCAACCTGATCAAAACCCAAAGGTTTTTCAGTGTAAACTGACAAACCGTTTCAATAAAGACATTCAGCTGTTCAACTTAAGACGTCAGTCCTCAGTTGAGAAAACAGGTGAGAACATGATGTAGTGGTTAAAATCTAAAACTGTTGTAATGAGTGGGGAAATGAGTTTCACAATGTTGCCAAACACCTGAATAGTTTTAAAAGTTTTCCGTGGTACAGGCGGAGGTCATACACAAAAGATCAGAAAGAGGAACCAGGTTAGGAGGAACAGACTTAACTCGTGGTCGGGGAGAGCAGGCGAAGGTCGAGATCCGTGAGTCAGATGACTGAACAAATCCGAGGAGGGCGAAGACAGAAGACGTCAATCAAAAATCCAGAAGGGGGGTCGAAATCCGTGAGGCTGATGACTGAGCAAGTCCGACAGGGGCTGAGGCAGGAGACGTGAAAACAAAACCCAGAAGCAGGATCGTAAAGAGGCAGGCAAGAAGAGACGTGAATGCTGGACAACTACTTGGCAAAAACCGTTCATAAATCTGGCACTGAAGCTGTGGGAGAGTGGACCTTAAGTACTGAAGAGAACAGGTGAGTGGCATGATGCTGATTAACGTTTTCTGTGACAGGCGGGGAGAAACAATGAGGAGATGATAAACTGTGACATGACTTGACTGAGGCAGGGATCAGACGTGATTCATGACAACTGTGGGTTTATTTTGATGATGTAAAGCCTAAATATACAACAATCATTCACATCGGTAAGTTAATGATTGAATCTTTCATCTTTATATGTTTAAAGCCTGATGTTAGGTTGTCATTTTTAACAGTTGCAATGTACATATTTATTAATATATTATTATTATTATTAATATAATAATATTTATAGACTTTCCATTAGTGGTGAGATGCATCATTGTGCCACTGGCTTTGGTAGCACAAGTAATATCTGTTGTTTCAGTCAACATATGGACAAAAACTAAAGGTAAGAACATTTACATACAAAATTTGTGGTTTTCTTCATTCACGTTTTCAAATAGATATTTACTATTAAAGAAAAAAAACGTTGTAATTTGGTATTTGTTTTCAACAAACCTCAGGTGGAAAAAAAAAACAGACTTTAAGCACTGAATCTTGAAATTACCTCTCTTATTTTACACAGCTAAATAAGAGATCGTATAACCCCAATACAAGGAAATCTAACTCTCTCTTCCACATATTGAATCTAGTGTTTATCCACAGTGGCACACTGATACAGATAAAGGTACAGTAATGGAGACTGGAGAGCTTTATTCTGTTAAACACCACTGCAGCAGCTTAAACTTACATACAGGAATGGGTCTAACTACTGAAAGTTAAGTGCCCCAAGTATTTTTGGTTTAGCTGAATGTTACCTGCAATCCTAGGTTTTGATTTCAATATTTAGTGGCTCCGATCTCTTTTTGCTTTTATTCAACTTTTTAAACAATTTTGGTGACCATCATTTTCATTGTAGTCCAAAACCTTAGATGTTATGTGTCCTTCCAGCCACTTTAATTTATGAGTTATTATTATTAATTTTTACTGGTTTGTATAGGACAGCGTGGTGATGTGGACAATAATCAACAACACCAAGAATTGTTTTGACACTATTGTTTTGAAGTGATTGTTTCCATTTGTTTATTATACCAAATATGTCTATATAATTTCAAAAGATTCACTTCAAAGCAAGACTTTTAACATTTTGTATGGACAGTTTGTGCTTCTTTAGCCTCTATCATATTCACTGTAACTTGTCATTGATCATTTTAACCTTTGGGGACAATTATGGCTGAATTCAGATGCAGCTGTTCTGGATAACATTTAAAAGCTTTAAAATATTTCAATAAAAACTGGGTTCAAAACAGAGATCTTGATTACTCTAAACAGTCAGGATGAGTAAACCCCTCTCTGCTGTCATATTTACCTCAGTTTTGCATTGTGAAATATTGTATTGTTTTTTAAACAGCAATGAGTAAAAACACTAGCGTCAGTAAGACATTATGCAGTAGGACTGTTAGAGAGGACATCTGGCCTCCTGTTCCATTTAAAAAATAATTTCTCCTTTTGGGCTTTACTTCTGAGTTCAGAGTCTATTTTATGTGTGTCTGCTGACTGCATTGCTACTATGATAGACCTAGAATGTATGTAATTGAACTTGAATGGACTTGTTTGTCTTGAGATTAAATTTGTTGTGAATTGCTTTAAAATCAATAAACTAAAAACAAGTGAAAACAGAAAAAGATATGTCCTCAAATCAGAAACAGAACAACGTTGTAAGAGGTCACACCAAAGATCACACCAAAACAGCACAATTAAAATCCATGCATCATATTTGAACTTGCATTTGAACTTTTTCTTGTAACCTAAGAGACACAACAATACATTTTCTGATCTGACTGCAAGTTTGTGGTGACAGTCACAAAAGCAGCATTTATTTCATAGTGTTTAATCAAAAAAAACAAATCTCTTTTCCACCTTTGAATTATGTATTGCACCTTGTTGTTTTATCAGATAAAATCCAAATTAAATATATATGTATGTTTGAAGTTGAAATATGATGCTATACCCCTTCAAAAATATGTTTAAAGGGTATGGGGTACTTTTGGAAAGTACTAAAGGATTGTGTCTTGGAACCAAACTGCAAGGCTAAGACTGCACACTCAATTGGGAACAGGTGTCCCTGTTATTATTTATAAGCTGTCATGGAAGTCCCGTCCTCACACTGCTAATCAAAGCCAGAACTACTTGTGCTGTTTCCTTGTCCCCCCCCCACAGTTCAAAGGCATGCATGAAAGTTTAATTAGAAATTCTAAATTTGCCGCAGATGTTAGTGTGTGTGAATAGATCTTAAGTCATGTTTCTGTGTGATGCAACCAGGGTATACCCCACCTCATGTCTATTTTTTCATTCATATACCCTGCTAGTAAGGAGTTCTTCATCCCCTTCTGCACTTCTATGGGTTAAGGTATTTTCGAAATAAGCTGTAAAACATTTCTTAGTTTTTGCAGTTTCAAAATAATTCAATAGGAAAATGGTCTCCATATCAAATTCAGAGCTCCAGTGTCCAAGATGTCCTGCTCAAGCACACCGAACACCAGGCTTGAATGATTATACAACAAGCCTAAATTATTTTCTTAGCAAGCTGCATCTCAAAACAGGTTTTCTTCAGCCATCTGCTAGCTGCTGGTATAAGTCTGCTTGGTTAGTTGATGAATTTTTTCAGCACTTTTATTAGAATTAATTTCAATTGGTTGATTACCAGGTTACAACCCAATGAAGTCAAGCCAGTTTTATTTTGAAGCTTAGGAAATGTCTCCAGTGAGAATCATTCTCTTTAGTTACTTTCTGATCAGAATCTTGTCATGGATTTAATGTGGAAGGGACAAATGCAAACATGAGGGAGACAGAATGGAATGTAAAATACTATTAGTAAGAAAAGCCTCAAACCCTCCAAGAGAGACTTCAGTAACTGGGAATTCAACCCAGACAACATAAGCGAAAACACTGAATCTTAACCCCTAGACAACTAGACCATTAGACAACAAAGAAGTGTGATGAGTGATTAAAGCAACCGCAAGTAGTGATGAACGTTTTTCTATCCGTTCCAATACTCCCCTCTTTCCTGCTGCTTCAACAGAAAATTCCTTTGGGACCCACTTGACAACAGGGACCCATTTGACACTGACTGGCTCAGGTAGAGAGGCATTAATGACAAGGAATGAACCCTCCTGGTAACCTACAGTGACTGGCTGGAGAACAGTAGTAGCCTCTAGCTAAACAAGAGGAGAAAGAAAAATGTACATCTGGAGAACAGAAACGTCTTTACCAGAGAGATCTGTGCAGGAACCATGGCAACAGTTACTTCCTGGACAGGCACTGTAGAAACAGCAAAGTCTGGGGGAATAGCAATGGCTCCACCAGCATACCCTGAAGAAGTGACTGTTGCAGTGGCATTGTGGTGCTGTAAGGCTGTAGTTAAAATGGTATTCTCTGACCAAAATTGATATTGAAGCCCTGCTGTTTGCAGTGTTTGTTTTGGGTTAGGTCTGTAATTGGAGAAATTTATAGCTAGCTGAGACATGAAAACCTTGTTTGGATGTTGACATGATAAATAGCATGTAGATGTACTCAGAAACCGGCATTAAGAGATGTGTAAAATTTATTTTCATGCTTAACATGAGTTAGCATGGCAGGGTGCTGATCGTAGGCATGGAGCAAATTTCAGGCTGAATAATGGTGCAACTGTATTTGAGCTTATGACTGCTCATAACAGAAAGGCAACTTGATATAAAGATGTTTTCTGCCATTTAAAGTGTATTCTTTAAGCTATTCTTAAGCTTTAACAGACAGTTTAGAAAGTAGAAACTTGAGACTTTTTGAAGGGAAAAAGAGAATTGCTGGTGTTGTTAGTTTGAGTGGGTGGGTTAGATTTTACAATGTTTCTTAACTATGGTCACAAACCAAAAGTATACGTTTTATATCATGTGTTTTATTTTAGTTTTACAAATCTTTAGAAACTTTTAAGTTTTGAAACTTTTTTTTTTCCACAACACTAATAACACTTAGTTCATGTGATTTAACAGAGAGCAAAAAGGAAGCTTCTCTGCATGTTTCCATATATACACTCACTGGCTAGAGAGAAGACCAGAGAGCAAAAAAGAGGCACATATTACCTTCAAGGACTTAAGGCAATTTGCGCATTGAACGTCTAAAACATGCACTGAGAAAACGTTTAGCCTTTGACACTTGATATGTTAGCTCTTTATAAGACAAAACCTCCAGCTTTTTGGGCACAAAGTCTAGTTTTCATTAGCTGATAGAGTAAATAAGGATACTCTGACATGTAGATGACATGTTGAAATGTTTTACAGGCGGCTAATTCAGGCGTACAGTGTTTTAAACAGAACCTGCAAATCCAGTTGAGTCATACTGCCTCATATATGCTTCACGTGTAGATATGTATCTATATATAGATTTATATACATCTCTATATATGTCATTTTCAGTATATATTTGACCCACATACAGAGAACAGGAGTTTTAGAGAGAAGGAAGTTTAACGGTTTTTATTGTCAACAAAGTTGTCTAGGACGGGAACTGGGAACACCAACTCTAAAGGGAAGAAAGCAGAATGGATTGGTGAACAAACGAATGATAGGAGTGAACTGATTACTTAGATCTGAGAAATGGCTTACTAAATTGTTGTAGCAAGAACCGCCAGGGGTAGAGAGATTCAGTGTCTTAACTTGCGAAGGAGGATTGTCCAGTTGTCTTCTGTTGTGAGCTTGGTGCTAGCAAAAAGGAGCTCAGGTGCCGATGTTTGAGAAGGAGGAAGAAGCAGGGTGTGCTGATGCCTGGGTCCTGGAGTCGAAGGAAACGGGAAGCTGCCAGCTTGGTCCTTTTTCCGAAAGGGTTTGACGGAAGTGAGAGAAATCCACAAGAAGGTAGTTCCTTAAATCAGTAGTTCATAATCCAGATGCTCAGAGATACTCTGGAACGAAGTCGGAACTCAGCAAGGTAAACAAAGCCTCAGGTAGAAACCTGCGTGGGAACAAAAATGCAAGATTGCTTGAGTTAAAAAACCGACGCACAAAATCAGTAGTGGCTGAGCTTGTTACCACTAAGACAAACACTCTGCCATCGAAGTGCTGGCAGCCTCCCGCTTAAGTACTCCTCCAAGCAATCATCTGATAGGAAACACCTGTCATCCAGCGCACCTGAGAACTCCAGCACCAACTGGAACACTGAATGGTTAGATAAACAAGTACACAAAACACACACGCACACACACACACACACACGCTCAGGCTCTGACAGTATATCTCTATATATAGAGCTATCTCTATATATATCTATATATAAAGATATACAGGGGTTGGACAATGAAACTGAAACACCTGTCATTTTAGTGTGGGAGGTTTCATGGCTAAATTGGACCAGCCTCGTAGCCAGTCTTCATTGATTGCACATTGCACCAGAAAGAGCAGAGTGTGAAGGTTCAATTAGCAGGGTAAAAAGGCACAGTTTTGCTCAAAAAATTGAAATGCAAAAAAACTTATGGGTGACATACCAGAGTTCAAAAGAGGACAAAAATTTTGGTGCACGTCTTGGCCGGCGCATTCTGTGACCAAGACAGCAAGTCTTTGTGATGTATGAAGAGCCACGGTATCCAGGGTAATGTCAGCATACCACCAAAAGGACGAACCACATCCAACAGGATTAACTGTGGACGCAAGAGGAAGCTGTCTGAAAAAGGGTGTTTGGGGTGTAAACCCGGATTGTATCCAAAAAAAATAAACCACTGCTGCCCAAATCACGGCAGAATTAAATTGTTCACCTCAACTCTCCTGTTTTCCCACCAGAACTTTTCCGTTGGGGGGCTCCACAAGGGTCAATATAAAAGGCCGGGCCTGCTATAGCCAAACCTTTGGTCACTCAAGCTAATGCCAAACGTTGGTTTCAGTGGCCCAAAAGGAGCGCAAATCTTGGGCTGGGACAATGTGAAAATGTATTGTTCTCTGATGAGTCCACCTTTACTGTTTTTCCCCACATCCGGGAGGGGTTTACGGTGTGGAGAAGCCCCAAAGGGAAACCCAACCCCCCAGACTGTTGCATGCCCAGAGTGAAGCATGGGGTTGGGATCAGTGATGGTTTGGGGTGCCCATATCATGGCATTCCCTTGGCCCAAAATTTTGTGCTAGATGAGCGCATCACTGCCAAAGGGTACCGAACCATTCTTGAGGACCGTGTGCATCCAATGGTTCAAACATTGTATCCTGAAGGCGGTGCGTGTATCAGGTGAAAATGACCAATAAACACAAAAAACTGGGAAAGTTTGGGGTTTGATGGACATAAAATGAATTGAACATCTCCCTGGCCTGCACGTTCCAATCAAAATATTATTAGCCCCCTTGGGGGGTGTTTTGGAGGAGCGAGTCGGGAACGTTTTCCTCCCCCGTATCACTAGGACCGGCCATATCCTGCAAGAAGATGGTTTAAAAAATCCCTCTGACCCTGTGCGGACGTATATGCCCCCCCGCGAGAATTGATGCTGTTTTGGCCGCAAAAGGGGGCCCTAAACCATACTAATAAATTAGTGAGGGGGAAGAGAGAGAGAGAGAGAAGAGAGAGAGAGGAGGAGAGAGAGGAGAGGGAGAGAGAGAGAGGAGAGAGAGAGAGGAGAGAGAGAGAGATAAAACCCCAATTCCACTGAAGTTTTTGACATTGTGTAAACTGTAACTAGTACAGAGTACAATGATTTGAAACATCATGTTCAACTTATGCAGTTGAATACACTAGAAAGATAAGATATTCAGTATTAAAACTGATTAACTTTATTGTTTCACTGCAAATATTTACTCATTTTGAATTTGATGCTTGCAACACGTTCTAGGAAAAGTGCGACAGGGGCATGTTTTTCACTGTTACATCACCTTTCCTTTTAATAACTCTCATAGGATCTTATGCATGGTGAATGAGGGATCCATCATGCACAGATCCACTGCAGTTTGGATACCAGGGGAAAGTGGGGGTGGAGGATGCCATTCTTTTCCTACTCACACCTGGACAGGGAGACCCCCGCTGTGAGAATGGTATTTCTTGATTTCTCCAGCGCCTTCAACACTGGACAACACTGTTATAGTTGGATCAAGGATGCATAGGCGGAAATCCTGGGGGGGATTTCCGGGAGGGCCCCCCCCCCCCCCCCCCCCCCCACACACACACCCCCCCACCCCTTCCATAAAGATGTTAATACAAAAACTTTTTTAATGATAATATAGTAATTATTAATAAAAGCACAGCTAAAGTGATCCAAGATCCAAAGTGGTTTGGTCCACATGCAAACGCTTTTTCCAACGGGAGGGGTTACCGGCTGCTACTCTCAGCAGCTCCGTTTTCAAGTGGGCAGACAGCTTTAGAGGAAACTTCACCATTTGTCAGTATTCATTATCATATCACTTGTTTTAAGACTCAAGATTAAACTAAAAAGTATCCCTATCACTTGCTGCTAAGCTGACAGCCTAGCTTATGTGGGAAAAAAGCTGAATACCAGAGAAAAGAGCGAGGGGGAAAAAAGATCATGAGGAAAGATTTTTTTAAAACCTCAGTCCGGTGTATGTCAAAATAAACCTGTTTTAATTTAGATTTTTATTAATTGAAATTTTTCAAGATTATAATTAAATATAATCCGATAAAAATTTAAATCCTTAACCAAAAACCCGTTTATGAAATTTAAACCAAGCTGTCCTCTGGTTTGTAAACATGGCCAAGGGCCCTGATAACTACAATTTTAAATGCCTGTTTAAAAACAACCTTTCTCGAAACGTGGGGAATTTTCCCTTTTTTTTGACTGACAAACACTCTGCACGAAAAAAACACAAAACGCCTTCTCTTTATCTACGTGAAAATTTATTAAATCAATCAGCCTGATACAATCAACTCTCCGATTCAATAATCTTCACCTACTCAAACATGCAAAGTTCTACACAAAAGGGTAAAATATCTAACTAACAAAATAAAGCAAAACAGCAGTGTGCGTGTATTGAATCAACCAGCAGTTATGGCAAAAGTGGTAATATGACAAAGGAATGTGGTGTTGAACGGAGTTTGAACAGTCCGCCAGAAGCGTAGCCCAGCGGGACACGGGCGGTCATAAAACCCCCAAAGCAAAGTTGTAAACTCAGCTTAGACAAAGAGTCATAAACCTTTTGGCGGCAAGTTAGCAAGCAGTAAAGTTGGAACAAAGAAAATGGTGAATTTCACCATGAGGTTACTGTCGTAGTCCAGTATTACCGGCGCTCCGGTGTTCACCCGGGAAAGACAACTTGTGAGACGCGGCGGCCTCAGCGGTCAATACAGCACATCAGGGTTCAATACAATGTTGCATGCAAATACAATTTCATAACATCAGACTATAAGTTGTGATTCTGATCGCACTAAAAATCCTATCTCTCTCTACCCTGCCCAGACTACTTCCAATAAAGAAATCAAAGAAAATAATAAAAGATGGGTATTACTTTGTGGAGCAATTCTTCAGGGCTGCCCGCGTAAGGGGGAGAGGAGGAGGGGGAAAGTTGGAAGTTAACGTGCGTCCACGGTTAACTTCGGGAAGAGCGGTCAATCTTCGTCCTTTGGCCTCCTTGGCGAAAAGGAAAAATATGATCTGACCGTCAGCAGTCGACTAGAACAAAAAACAAGGTGGCGATCTGTCTCCTTGAAACTCTGTGGTTTTTTGGTTACGTGTTAAACTAACACCTTCGATCGGTAAAGTTGAAATTTCTGGCCTTCTTATTCCAGGAATTTCTGTCATGAACGTTCTTTTCGTTGGCCAATGAGAGAATGTGAGTCCACGCGGGATCTCGTCTCCAGAATTGCTGCTTCAGTTGCGTGGTAACACGAGGTCTCCAGCTGAAAAGCAAGGTTTAAAGCGTCCGCCTTCCATATATAACCTCGTGTGACGTCAGACCTCTTGTGACGTCAGACTTGGGACGTCCCCGTCCTACCAGCCGCAGTGCCCATTGGGATTTGTAGTGGCGGACAATACTGGATACAAAATGGCCGATGATCTCGGAAGGCCTGGTGGTGTCCAGCAATGTGTAAATGGCCCAATATTCAGCAAACAAGTGGTCCAACAAATCTAATTCATATTTTACTGAGATTTTAAGTTTTGATCGATAAAAAATATTTTAAAAATATTTAAAAAATATTTGTAGTTATTATGCAATACGTTTTGTTTTTTAGTGGGTGTGTGCTAGTGAAATATCTCCCGTGTGTGTTGTTGTTGGGTGAGTGTGTCCAAATGTCAGTCAACCAGGTCAGCTGAAATGGCAGAGAAAATAAAAATTACAGACATCCGGTCATGTTTTAGTTCTCCAAAATGCAAAGTACAAAAACCTTAGTGATATGAGGCGTTTTGATAAAGATGAGAAAGGAATGAAATGCTTATGAATATGTTTTATAATGGCTTCATTAGGCTAAGTCAAGTCAGCAGTGCACAGAGAGCCAGGGGCAATCAGACAGAGGTGTTGAGTCTCAGGCCAGTTTGTTGAGCTTTGGTTTATTTTTTATCTTGTTTTATTTCTTCTAAAACTACTTAAAGTGTAAATTAGAACCTAGAAAAACCTGTATAAGGGTGAACTATGGACTACTAAAGAGCAATGCTATAACTACAAATAATACTTTCAATAACACAATTTTAACATGCTGACAAATTGCCAAGGAGCAGGAAAGAGAGAGGGAATTAGCTTTTTTTGTCCCCCCCAAGAATTACTCTCTGAAATTTTTCTGCTTACTGTCCCCCCCAAAAATAAAATGGGATTTTCACCCCTGCAAAGATGGACAAGAGGGTGAGTACAGTAGTCTGGTCGAGAACTTTGTGAGGTGGTACAGGACCAACCGTCTGCAGTTGAATACCTTCAAGACTAAGGAGATGGTTGTGGATAGGAAAGGAAGAAACTACTCCAACCTGTGTCCATCAAGGGGATTGATGTGGAGGTGGCCTGGACATCCAAATATCTGGGGCTGGAGCTAAATGATAAGTTGGACTAGTTAGCAAATATCGACATTTTAGAAAGGAAAAGGCAGAGCCGTCTGTACTTCCCGAAAAGGGCTGGGGTCCATCAACATCTGCAAAAAACTGCTGCAGATGTTTTACCAGTCTGTGGTGACCAGCGTCCTTTTCTATACTGTAGTTTACTGGGAAGGAAGCAGCAAGAAGAGACGCCGGTCGATTGGACAGACTGGTGAGGAAAGCTAGCTCAGTAGTGGACACGGAGCCGAGTTCTCTGTTGACGGTGGAAAAAAAGACCCGGGACAAACTGCTATACATACTGGACAACGCCTTCATTAGGCGGAGGAATGTGTTCAGTGGCAGACTGCAGTCCCTGACCTGCTCTACCAATAGACTTAGAAACTCCATTGTACCCTGGCTATCAGAGTGTATAAACAGCTTCTAGTCATGGCAGGGGAGACCATAGTCATAGGAAAAAAAGGCAATATCTACTTATATCAATAATCATTATTGTCATTTGCACTTCATCAGTAATGTTAACATCCATTTGCACTCCATTTGTACTCCATTTTTATTGTTTTACTTACATATATTCTGACAATTTTTATTTGCACTGTGCTTAACTGTTACTGTGTTAACATGTATTTTTAGCTTAATTTTTTATTATTGATTTAGGCTCAATGTATGCTTAATGTACGGATTTATGTTTTGTATCCTGCTGGATACTCAAATTTCCCTTGGGATTAATAAAGTATTTATAAAATCTAACCTATCATAAGCATTTGGGAACTGAGGACATTAACTGTTGAAGCTTTGTAGCAGGAATTCTTTCCTATTCTTGCTTGATGTACAACATCAGTTGCTCAACAGTCCAGGGTCCCCGTTGTCATATTTTCATAATGCGCCACACATTTTCAATGGGAGATAAGTCTGGACAACAGGCAGGCCAACCTAGCACCACACTCATTTACTATGAAGCGACACTGTTGTAACACATGCAGAATGTGGCATGACATTGTCTTGCTGTAATAAGCAGGGACACTGCTGAAAAAGACGTTACTTGGAGGGCAGCAGATGTTGCTTCAAAACCTATATGTACCTTTCAGCATTAAAGTTGCAGTAGGTAACTTTAAAAAAAATGCTTTTTGACATAGTTGTTAAAGCTGTCACTGTGTCCTGAAAGTAAACTATTAGACAGATAATCTGTGAAATAAATTAAGCTCCTCTGGCTGCTCCCAGTGGTCCTACCGCCATTTGCAGAAATAAACCGCTCCCTGTCAGAAACATTCATGCAGAGCCAGGAGGAATGTCTTAGCAGTGCCAATCACGCTCGTGTACGTGCTGCTGACAATCCTACCCCATACAGCACATACAAGCTAAAGATTACCGGTGTGCTGCAGCTGTGCTAATGGTGGAGAAACGGGGCGGACTGGAGAGTAAAAGTGGCCTGGGAGTTCCTGACAGACTGGCCCTCTTTCAACTGCTGGGTTGAAATTTTTATGAAAAATATAGGCCTATAAAAATATATATACACACATAGTTATAGTAGTAATGTTGAGATTTTTATTCTCAGATGGCCAATATATTTTACAGCAATATATGTAAACACCTTCAGCCTATAAGGAACATGAAAAAATAGAGCTCAGTCTGTTGCAAAGGGAATCTTTATTCTTCTGTCGTCTAAATGAGGGACACCATGCTAGATATAGCTTTTGTTTTTTGAAATTTACACAATAGGCACAGTTTGCTATTCGGAGACTAATGCGTGTCATTTGCCTCTAACAGGAGCTACACCTGAGACCTTGAAACAGTGCAACACAGACTCTGTGGTGCAATGGGAGCGTGTTTGACTCCAGATTAGAAGGTTGTGTCTTCAAATCATGTCTAAGTAAATAAAAATGTGTTCTGAAAGGCTATGTGTGGTGAAGCCCATGTATTCTCATAACATTAGTCATGTTTAGGTTCGTCTTTCTATGTAGTCTAACCTTTTCTGTCATCACAATGTAAAGGAAGGAACGTCAGATTTTCTTTAACGTAGCTAAACATTGCAGTTGGCATAGACTTGCCTACTTGTTTGACCAAAGCTTTATCATATACAAACCACGGACATCTTCACAGAAGTTTGACTCACCTTTTTTGCGTGAATTGATCTTGTTGCTTTTGACGTTTAGGTTTTGATTGAAAACCCCAAGCCACACACATTCAATCAAACACATAGCTCTAGATGAGCACATGAGGCTTGATCCAACATTTCCATGTTGGTGAGGGGCCCTAGGCCCCACTCAGCCATCTTCAGCACTACAAGCTAACAGCTGCTGGACAGACGAAACCAACTTTGTGGTTGATCTCTCTTTGCACTCATGCTTTTGTTTACTCAGTCTGTTGCAAAGGGAATCTGAATTCTAATGTCATCTAAATGAGGGACATTATGCCAGATATGGCTTTTGTTTTTGATATTTACACTTTAGTTACAATTGCTATTTGTCCAATTTATCGTAGTATTTGCCTTTAACAGGAACTATACACGAAACCTTGAAAAGCAGCTTTCTGGACTCTGTGGCGCAATGAAAGCGTGTCTGACTCCAGATCAGAAGGTTGCGTGTTCAAATCACGTCAGGGTCATCAAAGAGGTCTTGCTTGATGTTCATGTTGTACATGATCTAAATAAAATACTCTTAGTTAATGTATGTTTTACCTCATGCTTTTGTTTACTCAGTCTGTTGCAAAGGGAATCTGTATTCTTCTGTCGTCTAAATGAGGGACACCATAAGAGTAGTTACCAGTGTAAAATGTTACAAAAAAAAATAGTATTAAAATTAAAAGTCATTAAAATTTTACTTAAAAAGTAAAAGTTACTTAGTAACATTTTTATAGGCTGACGAAAGTCCCTCTCTTGCATTTCATAAGGGAAAAGAGGAGATATTTGTCTCAAACAGTTTTTAATTAAAGGAGCACATTTATTAATGAAACTGCAACACAAAAATAAAACATGTCAACATATGACATTATGAATATTTGGAAGGTATAATGTATGAACATAAATTTCTTCTGTCAGCTGCTATATTCATGGTTCTCTGCAGCTGATCATCTCCCCTATAACAGCATCCTTCTGCCACATCAAATCCTCTGCATGCCTCATCTATCAAGCTTCTCTGTGGTTTTCCTCTTCACCAGAACGTAGCAGTTCTGATCTCTGTTCCCATCCTTTTTCCAATATGTCCACTATCCCTCATATCTAATAGTTTTAAATACTTGACTCCGAACTAAGTGCCTGATCCCCTGTTTTCAGTTTAGTCAAAATGGAGTATAATCACAAGTACCCGATAAAAAATTAGGATATTATAAAGTATATAATTTGAATTTATAGTTAAAATATTATTTAGCATATTTGCATGGTCAGAGTCTTGAACATAAACCAGATACGGTCCACTTATTGACTCCTACAAGCACTATTTAGATGTACACCTGGTTAGCAGGTAGATTGGATTACATCCGGTAACAACTTTATTTTATATTATAAACATCAGCATCTGATGCAATGTTGTCCAAGAAAAATGTGCATAATTTCTCACTAAATTCTAAAACTTTTTTTTACTAGCCTCCATGTACTGTGTTGGTTCCATGTTCAGATTTTAAATGCAGTCTCTTTACGTAAATTAAGTTTACTCTGTATAATAAAACTGTTGCTTTTCTTGTACTTTTCTTTCTGAACCGGTCTCTGAAGTCTGGCTTTTCTTATTTTTCTTGGAGGTCAACTTCAGCAGAACTTAAAGGGTTTTTATAGCACCTCTAGCGTCTGATTAATGTGCCTCATCTGACCCGGTCAGTGGCCACTGTGGTGTATTTTTTTATTTTTTTTTTCAATTTAATTACATTTTTATTTTTAGTCCTTCACTAATGGGATTTGAAATGTAACAGAGTAAAAAACTTAAATCAAAACATACTCAAGGCTGCACGGTGGCACAGTTGGTAACACTGTTGCCTTGCAGCAAGGAGGTCTTTCTTCATAGAGTTTGCATGTTCTCCCCGTCCATGCATAGGTTCTCCCCTGGTACTCCAGCTTCCTCCCACTGTCCAAAAACATGACTGTTAGGTTAATCAGTCTCTCTAAATTGCCCTTATGTGTGAATGAGTGTGTGTTTGGTTGTTTGTCCTGTATATCTCTGTGTTGCCCTACGATGCATTGGCGACCTTTCCAGGGTGTACCCTGCCTCTCGCCCATAGACTGCTGGAGATAGGCACCAGTTCCCCCGTGACCCACTATGGAATAAGCAATATAGAAGATGAATGAATGAATAAACAAAACATTCTCAAGTAAAAGTTCAGCTTTTTACAAATTTGCAAATTCCAGAAAAATTGTGCTTAATTACAATAATGCAACTAAATTTAATTTGTTACTTTCCACCCATGCTGGGTTTAGTACATCTTTAGTACAAGTCTGAAATTTCTAGTTTGCTGCTGCACTTTCCTTGAGGGCTTCCTTTTATTATCTCTCAACTTTTTAGCTCCACCTTTACGTTTGCTAGTTTGTTTTCACTGTTCCATCTTCACGGCTAATGCGGACTTATTGCTTGACTGATTGACAGGTAACGTTCCATCGAGGAATGCCATGATGAGCTAGAGCCACATCATGTGCATCTCTCTGTTGGATGCCAGAGACAAACAGGAAGATTTAATTTATGTGGCACTAGAAGGGACAAGGCTTTTCTGATTCATAACTGCTGAGTTATAAAAGCCTCAGAGGCTTTTTATTTTCTCAGGCTGGGCTTTATGGGACAAATTTTTCTGATCGCTGCTGCTCACTGTCAGCCGGTCGGCCTTGTAGAGCTCGTTCATGTATTTACAGCGCTGAGCAGTTCTGCCTGAGTGGCGGAAGGAGATATGAAGAAGGCAATGAGACATCATGGCGACGCAAAACAAGAGCATGCTGTGCTACCGGTGCACCAACCCACTGGCCCACCAGGGAAGGTGGGCCAGTGGGTTGGCGGACTGGCATTAGTAGTCCCCAGTGCCAGTCCGTCCCTGTGGAGAAACAACCTAATGTCGCAGGAAAACTGCCAATTTTTCCAGTGGCACCTTCTCAGAAAATAAAGACAGATAAATTGAAAAAGAATGAGGACGAAAAGCAGCTGCACGTTAACTGGTGGCTCCACTGTGGGAAGAAGCTGTGAAGGGAAGGCCGTAGCACAGCAGAGAGCAATGAGGGGGGACCTGTAAGGTGTGCTTGTTCAAATTTTCAGGCTTAGTCCAGGTTTTCTCACAACACCCTATTGCAGCATTAATGGTGCCTTCACAGATGTGCCTGTAACCCATGCCATGGGCACTAACACACCCCCATACCATCGCAGATGCTGGCTTTTCTTTGGCCCAGAGGACACAATTTCCATGATTTCCAAGAACTATTTAAAATGTGGGCTCGTCAAACCACAGAATACTTTTCCTCTTTGCGTCAATCCATCTCAGATGAGCTTGGGCAAAGAGAAGCTGGCGGTGTTTCTGGGTGTTGTTCATATATGGCTTTCACTTTGCATGGTAAAGTTTTTACTTGCACTTGTAGATGTAGTGATGAACTGTGTTAACTTAGAATGGTCGAAGTGCCTCTGAGCCATCTTGGTAATATCTTATGCAGAATGACGTCAGTTTTTAATGCAGTGCCTCCTGAGGGGTTCCTCAATGTTGGTTTTTTGCTTTGCCGCTTACATGCAGAGATTGGTCCAGATGATCTGAATCTTTTGATGACATTATGGAATACAGATGATGAAATCCCTAAATTACATGCAGTTGTACATTGAGAAATATTATTATAATTCTTAAACTGTTGGACTATTTGTTGCGCAGTTGTTTACAAAGTGGTGAACCTCACCCTATCCTTGCTTGTGAGTGACTGAGCCTTTGGGAATGCTTCTTTTATACCCAGTCATGACACTCACCTTAACCTGTTCACCTGTGAATGTTCCAGACAGGTGTGTTTTGTTCCTAGTCTTTTGTTGAAGACTGTCCCAGCTTTTTGGAAACATGTTCCATGCATCAAATTCAAAATGAGGGAAAAGTTGCAAAATGTCCCAACATCATTGGAATTGGGATTTTATTTTTATTGCACAACTTCCCTCAGAATTCGCAATTTTGCTGAATTAACTAACTAAAGTCCATGCTGTCAGCAAACGGTGTACTTCCACTTACATTACCCAGATGTATTTTACACTGTGACCACTAGATGGTGGTAAAATCCAAAAAGGTTTCAGAGCTCCACAGCACAGAGCGGAGTGTTTCTGAGAAGACAGCATAAATGATAAAACGTTTTAGAAGTAAAAACTACCACAAACCCAACACCAAGGCTGAGGGTTTGTTAGTTTCATGCTGTGGAGATTGTTGTTATTTTTCCAAAGAACTTAGACTGATACAGGGTTTCACCTTCGAAATTCAAATTAGCTGCTTGATAAAAAAAAAAAAAAAGTAAATCTAACTTTTATAAATTATTAGCAGTAAAGAATAGTTTAATTCAGAGTTTGATCTTTGTTTCTTAGTATTGAATGTTTGTAGTGAAGCTGTTCATGTCAGTCTTCTAATAATAAAAAGGAGGAACTACCAGACCACCAGTTTCTGTTCTCAACTTCACACACATTTAGCTCCTTTAATATAACCAACACCCAGCTAACTACAGATATGCTGCACAAGGAGTCATTTTTTCCTGTTTATTGTTTTACATGTAAATAAATAATAAAAGCTAAAGAGAACACTAGAAAACAAAGTGAGCTACTTATAAAAACACATTTATATGTCCACAGCTTTTTTAACAGACGATTTAAAACATTTAATGAAAACATGAGAGGTGAGAGACAGTGAGGTCATCATTAAGAAGCAACGCCTCACAAACCACACAGAGCATATCATAGATTTATATTTAAAGATAATCAGCTTTAGACTCAGTCATTTGTGACCCAGACAACAAGACAGACAGAGAGCAGCAGTGGGTACATTTAGACAGATTAAAATGTTTTTCTTTCTGATTCTGATTCTTCATTCTAAAGGTAAGAACACGTATTATCTATATTAAGAATAACATTTAATATTCTTCTACTAACTGACAGAAATGCTTGGTTGGAATTTGGTAGTTCAACATAATCTGCTGACTAACAACAAACATAAAGGTTATTTAAATGTTAGACTTGATTTTTCACACATTTGATGTTGTTTCAACAGCAGCAGATGGACAACGTTCTGCTGTTAGGGTCAAAGTTGGTGATGAAGTGACTTTGACTTGTGGAAACGTAATTAATGGCCAGGAAAGCTGTGACAGTAACACCTGGTTCTTTACTAATTCACATCAGACAGCAACACTGTTTGAAAATGGAGCGTTTCATGAAGATGCATCAACTAAAGCAGACAGACTGAGAGTTACATCAGACTGTTCTCTGGTTATGGAGAATGTCAGAAGTGACAATGTTTGTTCTTACACCTGCAGAAGGCTCATATCAGGAGAACAAGGACCAGACTCTAATATTGACCTGTCTGTTATTACCAGTGAGTATTTCCATCATATTTGAGCTCAATTTGTCAAGAACGTCAGATATTATGTGTTTTGAAATGTATTTAAAAAGGTTCTTGCTATCCTTTCAACATATGTCTGTCTTCACCAGAATCTGAGCAGAACACTAATGATAAAGTGACCGTGTTCTGCTATGTGATGGTATCTAGGTACTGTAGATACTCAGTGAGGTGGCTGTACAACGGTCAAGAGAAAGTTCCCTCAGATATGGAGACATCATCAACACACTGTGCTGCCAGTGTTTCCTTTAGTACATCTCACTTTCATCAGAAGTTTAATGAATTTCTTGTAAAGTGACTGATAAGTATACTAACAAGGACCAGCTGTTTACCTTCAGCTCTCAGGCCTCAGGTGATAAACAGGTAAGAACATGACGATCAGCTATCAGAATATTTCTGCATGGAGTTTGCATGTTCTCCCGGTGCATGCGTGGGTTCTCACTGGGTACCCCAGCTTCCTCCTACTGTCCAAAGACATGCCTGTTAGGTTAATTGGTCTCTCTAAATTGCCCTTAGGTGTATGAATGAGTGTGTGCATGGTTGTTTGTGTGTTGCCCTGCAATGGACTGGCGGCGTGTCCAGGGTGTACCCCGCCTCTCGCCCATAGACTGCTGGAGATAGGCACCAGCTTCCCCGCGACCCACTATGGAATAAGTGGTAGAAAATGACTGACTGACTGAAATTGAACCATGGTTGTCTATTATTTAATTTTGCCAAGGATGGATTCAGTGAACCATTTTTTTATTTTATTTTGATCTTTTTTTTTCATGTAAAACGTCAACAACAATTACATCAACAAAAAGACCATCACTAACTACATCAGTTAAATTAACAACCAAACTGACAACAACAAAGATGATGTCAGCTTCTACAACTGCAATAAAAATGAGAACTCCACAGTCAACAGCTAAATGGAGTCGTACTGCAACAAATCCATCAACTGACAGCAAGAATTTACTGAAACAACAAACTAATGACAGGAACACTCGAGACCTAACATCCAACCAACTTGTTTCTGATTTAGTCATTGTTTTTTTCAGATTGATTTGATTTAATTTAATTTAGCTTTCAATCCTCTCTCCCAGGTTGGTCTTTGTGGAATACATTGTTCCTATGGTGTTGGTAACGCCCCTAACAATTTTCTGGGGATCATCTGATAGAAGACAACTAAAGGTAAGAGCTTTTACTGCTTTTTCTGTCTTTATCATAAATTAAACTTTAATTAAATAAACACTTTAAGCTGCCTTTATGGGCTGTTGTTTCACATATTATTTCAGTAATGGAAACTTAAACGGAAACCTTTCAGTGCTGAAACTGATCTCACCTGTTTTTTGTTTTTTTTTTCTCCTTAGGAAATGAACAAAACTCTGTAAGTATATATAACTAATTCCTAAACACTTATATTCTTAAAGTAAGGTTTTGAATTGTTTTTGTTATTTTATACCAGAAAAATCTTGTCCTCATAAAGAAAGATTTATTGTTTGTGTAGAAAGGAGCCAAATAGCTATTAAAACAAAGGTCTTAAATGCAGGCAAACAGTTAAACACACACTGTAAACAATGCAATATATATCCTATTATATTAAAATACTTTATACTGATGTGCTTGAAACGAGCTCCATTAAATGCATAAGTAAGTCAATCTGTAGAAATCCATAGATTTCTGTGCAATTATTGGGTTGCACAGGACGATGTTGCCTACGCCACCATCAGAGTAACCAAAAACAGACAGAAGACTTAAGATGTTACTTAGAGATGGTGACATATTCAGAATTGCTGCCTGACTGGGTTTTTAAAGAACTTGAGAGAATCTAAGTTTTTAAGTTTAAGAAAGGATTAGCATACAGATTTACCTTTCATTGCTAAATAGCGTTGCTATAGTTACAGTATGTGAAAGGTTACAGGTGTTCTTGTTCATTCATGATCACTTTGAGTACACTTTATGAAAATTATTGTTTAGGTAGTTTGTTCAAACAGCAGTTATGTGTTGTCATGGTGTTTTTTCTTCTGTTCAGACTGCAGTGCTTTCTTACCTTTAAAAATATATAATTCTTAACTGTTTATTGAAAAAAACAGAATAAAGGTTCTGTAAAAAAGGAAACATGTAGTTAATATCTTCCATAAATCTTTTGTACTTGTATAATCTGGGTTACCTGCTAATTAAATGATCAGTAGTTTACTGAAGGGATCCAATGCATGTAGTCTAGACAACAGATCTCTTTAACCATAAGGTTTGACACATAAGTGTGAAATGATGCCTGACTGTTTCCACCACAGTTTAACACGTTGAAGCTTTAATTAAAGATTGAAGAAACCACATGAACTGTTGCCTACTTCTGTTCCCATCATTTTAGAAGCTGAGATGCTGACAGAAACTAACACATGGCTCCCCACAAATAAACAGCCAGGTTCAATCCCATGAGATCAAACTTAAGCCTTATCACACTTATTCATCATTGCACCCACATGTCACCCACATGACTTTATATTTGTGCAAATAAGCTAATGAGCTAAGACTAAACTGCCATCAGTCAGAACATATCTGGAAAACCTTTATAAAATCTCTTTTGCTGAATATTGCTGTGATGTACTTTAATGTCAAATTATAATTATGAAAAAGATTGATTTTTATACATCTGTCTTTGGGACATAAAAATACATTTTAATTTGAATTAATTAAGAAAATGTATATAACATAGAATCATATTGTTTCTGTGAGGACCATTAAAATGATCAAGGAGCTGACATCCCAAAATGTTATTAGATTTAAAACATCTCAGCTAAAATAGCCCCACAGGAAGGCCTGGGCCCTTTTAAAAACTTTTCTCTCTACTCTCTCGGGCTCTATATGATAGATAATGGATAATAGATAGATAGATAGATAGATAATAGAAATAATGATGGGTAATAGAAATAGATGTAGTAATAATAGATAATATGATAGATAGATATATAGATAAAAAGAAAATTATAGAAAAGATAGATAGAAAATTTAATAGATAAAACTGAATTAAATTAAAATTGAATATTTTTTTGAAAAAAACTAAACTAGAAAATAAAAGCGTTTGCAGTTAGATTACAATGTGATGACGGGCAGTTATATTTTAGTTTTTTTTTTATTTTAAGGAACAAAAATAAAGGGCTGATTTGGGGGAACAGGGGGTAAGTCTGAAGGAAATAACACCTCAAAAAACCCAAACAGCTTCTCAAATTTCATCTCTGCCTCTTTAAACAATCACTTGTAACGTGTTGCAAGAGAGACTGAGAGGAACAAGCCTTCAAAAAACAAAATCTTTAATTCTGACACTGATGCTTTACTTAACAGGTAAAAATATGTCTAACAATTTTAAAAATTATTTAAAGCTGTTTAATTTTTAACTAAACCTCAGTATAGTTTCTTATCTGAGACAGTCATATTTATTTGTCACCTGGCAACAGGTGATTTTTCATGCACAAAATTTTTTTTCATGTCTAATGATCCTTTAGTTAAAGGGAAAAGAAGAGTAAATTTTTTGATTTTATTTTTTCCCTTTTCTGTTCTCTCTCTGTCTAGGGCAGCAGCACGGGGAACCTCAAAAACTTCAAGTCAGAGTTTGGTGTGAAGTCACTTTGGGCTTGTGGAAATATGATATATATTGGATAACTTTGACGCGTCCCTGGATGTTCATTATTCAAACGGACAGTAACACTGTTTGAACATTTGGGCAGATTCAGGGATTCGAGCTAAATCAGCAGACAGTCTACACAGACTGGTTTTTTCTGGGGATCAAAGGTCTCATGGAGGGATGCTGTCTTTACTCTGCAGGGCAGTTTTTAATAAACGGGCAACAAAGGAACCCAACTCTAAAAGTTATTGTCTGTGTTCACAGTGATTTTTTCATCTCACATTTTTCAGAACAAACTTAGCAAACCACGACTAAAACATAAACCCTTAAAATATTTTAAATTAAGCTTAATTTTTCTGCTTTTGTCTCAAATCTCCATCTTCATCAGCGGTTGAACAGAAACAGAGAGATAAAATCATCTTAAACTGCTCCATGATGGAATATAACAAGTGTTACCACACAGTGGAGTGGCTGTATGAGGGAACAGATAAAACGTTTTCCGACATGGAGAAATCTGAACATTCCTGCTCTGCTACTGTGACGTTTCCAGCATCACTTCCTAACTGGAGGCCAAACTTGTCTGAAAACTTAAAGTGTAAAGTGACAAATATTTACACTGACAAAGTGCAGCTGATTGCCTTCGGGCTTCAGTTCTCTGGTGGGAGAACAGGTGAGAACATTTTCATGAACTTAATTTGAAAATATTTCTTTAAGGACTTAAACTTAAACTATAACACCGTCTGTTTCCATATATTATTCCAAACAGTTAACATTGTTTTATTTATTTTTGTCACTTTTTCTCAAAGATACAACAGCTAAATCAGCCACAATAAAGACAATCAACACCACAAGACCAACAACAACTACATCAACACCAGAAGCCGAATCATCAAATAAATTGACCTCTTTGAGTATAAATCCATCAACAAACATTAACAGTTCATCAAAAACTCAAGGTAGAGATTGAATCTCTTACATCCTAAAGTTCAGAGCCTTAATTTTAAACTCACTTCTTGGTATGTTTTAATCTGTTTGTTGATGAGAGATTGTGCGTAAATATTTCTTCTTTCAGGCTGGTCTTGGTTGTATATCATCGGTTCAACAGCGATCATAATCATTGTTCTGGTGATCATCGGATGGAAGAAAACTAAAGGTGAGGACATCATTCCTTAAGCATTAGTTTGTCTTGCACATGTAAATTTTTAATTTAAAAATTATATAAAACAAAATGACTGAGCATGTTAATATTTTTATTTTATATAAATACATGCGTTCATTGACCCAATTAATCGTTTCTATACATGGTCTTGTCATGATTTGTGGGTGTTTTTGTTAGTCTTATTTCTAGTTAGGTTTTGAATCATGCTTTTGTTTATTGTTTTCCTGGTTATGCCTTAGTTTTTGTCTACTAGTTAATGTTTTTGCAAAGTCATGTTTTTGGATCATGTTTCTGGTTATGCTTTAATTACATGGTTTACTAGTTATGTTTCTATTAGTTTTTATCCTGGAATCTCTGTTTTGCTCCAGCCACGTTTTGTTTTCTCCTGTCTGTTTTCAATCAATTTCATTCGTTCCATCTGCACTAAGCAAATCAGTTTCATCGTTTCACCTGATTCATGCTCCATATATACACATCGGTTCTGTTCACTCGTCGCGGAAACATTGCGGATCATGCCATGCCTGTCATGCCTGCCTGTTTATTGGTTTGTTCCTGCCTCCTCTTGTGAGTGAGTTTTTGTTTTTCTAAGATTAAATCTTTTACTTACCGCAATGCTGCCTGCTTGTCTGCTTTATGGGGTCCTCTGCCATACCAAGCCGTGACAGGTCTACATTACAACACAAGACAGGAATGAGGTTTTCTCAGGGTAAAACCTAAACAGGACTTGTGTTTCTTTGTTGTTGTTTTCAGGAATTAGTACAAAAAAGAAAGAAGAAGGTGAAGTGAGTGAATCCCTGAATTATCACATTGCTATTTCAATATAAAAGTGGGATTTTAGTTATTATTTATTTACTGTAGAATTTGTTCCCAAAAAACAAAGAAAACTCTATAGGTCAAAACTTTGATTGATGGAATGTATTTTTAAAACGTGAATATATAGAACTGTAGTGTCCTCCACACCAAAATGTTGATGATAATACTAGTCTAAAACAACTTCAGTATATTGGAGCAGTTAAGTTGATGTATTTTCTGTGCAGATGGATTTTGGGGACATTGCCCACTACACCTCCATCAGTCACACCAAACAGGCCAAAAAGACCAAGAAAAAAAACAGAGTGAGTTTATTTTTCTACTGTGTTGTTCATGTTATAGAAGAAACATTGCTTTTAAAACTCATGTCAAGATATGTTATAGAGAAGCATGCAATATTTTAGTTAGAAATATGTTACTGATCAATAATTACTGAAATAGGTACAGATGTTAAAATGAAAAAAAAAGTTTAACTTTGAAGCTGTGAATTATACATGAACAGTAAATTTACAAATTAGCTTTATATGAGAAAGAGTTCTGAGAAATGATGAATTTCCCTTTATTTTAAACATGTATATCCTTATTTTTGTTCTAATGTTTCTCTTTAGGTTCCTGGCACTGTGACATATAGCAACTTGAATACTTCTGCTCAGGCTACCATTGATCTAAACAGCCTCTACTGTAACATCGGTACATAAATGCCTTTAGATGTTGTTTGAAAGTAATGTTTTACCTTGAACAAGCAGTATAAAAACGGCTTTCATCTAGAAATATCTGACTGGTTACAGATTGTTTTCCAGAGAATCAGTTTGAAAATCCTACCTCTGAGCAGTGAGGCCTTCTGGAGGAGATAATCACAAAATAGAAACTGTATAAATGTGATACACAGTTTCATTAAATAAATGGAATAATGTTTCATTTAATGCTTTTTAAACAAAATTAAAGTGCGTCTATGCATCATATCTCAAAATTATATAGCAGACATAATGTCCAATGCCCATGTTCATCTATGCTTTACTGTACGTTATGTATGACTATAACAGTATAAATATCTTGGAACATTTGTGGTTTCACACTTTGAGAAGAAAATGGCTGCTGAATGTTTCCATAACGTCAGACATGTTGAAGTTTAAATCTTAAAAACCCACCAGACCAAAACCCAAAGCTGCTAACGTTCCCATGATTAAACCAGTTCTGATATAGACAGAAACTAGCACCTCGCCGACCACAGATACACCAACATGCTGTATCTCATGATCTTTATCCTAATTTACATGTGAAAAACAAAACCAGCCAGAGGTGTTTAGTCTCACAGGATGTCTCTGCCCCACAAACCACACACCACCTTTAGGCCCCTTTTCCTATTCTTTTCTACATTTCTAAATGTTTTGTTCCAAACATTTAGTCCTATATTTTGATGTTGGAATGGCACAGAAATATATTGTAATGGACTGTTTATGTAGCCTGTAGCAAAAACCTACTGGAGGAAGAAAGGACAAATAAAATAACTGAAGTGAAACACAGAATGAAGCTTCATCAGTGCAGTGGTATCACACAACCCATGTGTTCCTCTAGAAAATTACCTTTTAATGATTGTATCTCACATTAAAGTAACAATTAACTATGCATGTTCTATTTTTCATCCTATCGATAGAACTTCTCGCCCAGTTCCTTTTTATTCTGCTGCCATTAACTATTTGCTCTCAGTTTCTTTTTTTAATACAGGAAGTACTCCTGGACCAGTACTTCTGTGTTTGTGTGGGTCTGTGTTGTCCTCTTTAACCCAGAGTTGGTCACAGCAAAGGTCCGCTCACACAGAGCCAGGTTCTGCAGGAGATTCCTTTTCTCTGTTGCCCCAAGCTTGCTTAGGAGGAGGGATTGCTGCAAAGTTTGACTCGATGCAATCAGCTGGGCTTCCTTAGATACTGCAGATCAATTTAACAATCAACTTTACCGAGTGTATTTTACTGCATTGTTTTATAACGAAGATTAAACTGTAGTGTATATAATTTAATCTGTCAGTAAAATTGGATCATATTTTTTAATTATATATTTCTGGTAATAAATTGGGCTTTTTATCTTGTAAAGTGCCTTGAAAAGATATTTTTACTGTCTACAAAGTTGGAAGAACATATTTTTTACCTCTTCTGAAATGATATTGACAATGTAAATTCAATTCAATTCAATTCAGTTTATTTATATAGCGCCAATTCACAACACATGTCGTCTCAAGGCACTTCACAAAAGTCAGGTACATACATTCCAATTAATCTTAATCATTGAACAGTGCAGCCAGATTCTGTTATTTATTCAAATTGGATAAAAAAGTTTTTCTATCTAAGGAAAGGAAACCCAGCAGATTGCATCCAGTCAGTGACTTGCAGCATTCACTCCTCCCAGATGAACATGTAGAGACAGTAGACAGTCACTGGCGTTGACTTTGCAGCAATCCCTCATACTGAGCATGCATGTAGCGACAGTGGAGAGGAAAAACTCCCTTTTAACAGGAAGAAACCTCCAGCAGAACCAGGCTCAGTGTGAGCGGCATCTGCCACGACCGACTGGGGGTTAGAGAGAACAGAGCAGAGACACAAAGAGAACAAAAGAAGCACTGATCCAGGAGTACTTTCTATGGGAAGGAAAAGTAAATGTTAATGGATGTAGCTCCTTTAGTCGTGTTCACCTAGAAAGAAGGAACAGATAAACTCTGAGCCAGTTTCAAGTTTAGAGTCTGAAGAGAGCACAGAGAGTTAGTCACAGTAAAAGCTCAGTCAGTAGCTATGTCTAGGAAGAAGAAAGGGTTAAACACTGAAAGACAGGGCCATGTGGATCATCGGCAGAGGGTGAGCACCAAGCTGTTGCCAGCAGAAGCTTGGAGGATTCCCTCTCCAGAAAGGTGTTACAGGTAGACACAGAGTCAGGCCAGGTGTAGTTTCTAGGAAGAGAAAAGAGAGAGAACAAAGTTAAAAGCTGAAATAACAGCAAATAATACAAAATTGGAGAGTAGCGTGAGAAAGTAGCGAAGAGGGTGAAAGTGGTCATTATGTCCTCCAGCAGCCTAAGCCTATAGCAGCATAACTACAGAGATAGCTCAGGATAACCTAAGCCACTCTAACTATAAGCTTTATCAAAAAGGAAAGTTTTAAACCTAGCCTTAAAAGTAGACAGTTTGTCCATCTAGAGCCCACTGATGGCCATTGTTATACTAAAAACCACAACGATTGGGATACCTCGCTCTGTCAGATTGACCATAACCATTGGAAAAGAGAGGGGGTCAGGTAGCAGAAAATAAGCAGTAAATTATTCTTGATGTATATTTTCGTTGTCCGATGAGCTGACCCCTCCCTCCTACTTCCCTATGCCTAAAGGGATTGCTCAATCCAGCTCTCCATCCAACGGGTCCGGACTTCCCTAAACCTGAAAAGTCTTACTAGGCAGGCTCACTGAAAGTTCTGTTTAAGCTGGTGTCGGGAAATGACTCGCCTAGCCTCTGACAGCCTACATCCAGAAGTCTCGCCCTTCTTCAACCGGAGGTCTGGACAACTGAGTAGCCTACCGCAGTCCTTCACAGTCCAACAGTCACTTCTGTTGACGGCTGCTTATTCCCTAATATTACAACTGGCTCTTGGTATATGGGCTAGGTTAATTTTAGTGACTCATTGTTTTAACAAACTTGGCTAAGGCAACCTATAAAAACCTCCTATAATTTCTTAGAACCAGGCAACAAGACTTTTTACCACCAATGAAAAACCAAAAATACGGTGACTCAAATAATTGAATGTCCACGATTTAACTAGAATTTTATATGCTTTCTTTAATTAGTAACGCTTTTGCAGGGGTCAGTAACAGCTTAAATTCAGCAACACAATAAATTCAATAATAGAAATATATCAATCAACTCAACCTGTCTTTCCCTGATGCTGAAACTAATGAGTTTGGAGAGGGGAATACGACTTAATCTTCAGTTTTCTTCCTTTAAGTGGCAGGCACTGATGCTCCAGGCTTCGATGGTTAAACAGAAACTTTGTTGTCATATGTCTCAGGAGACAATAGCTTCCAGAGGCTGAATAGTTGAAGGAAACCCCGGGGACATAATTGAGGTTGATTCAGGACCTCCAGAAGCCTGAAACTTAGAGCAATCAGCTGTTCACTGACCAAGTTCACTTCTGTTGTCTGGATAAAAAGGCTGTAGATAAAATCAGATTCTTAATCTTGAGGCACAGTCCTTCAGGGCTCTTGGGTTGATCCTCTTTTTAATGCAGTCGATCAGCTGGGCTGTGTCTCTGTTCCTTTTCCATCTGAGCTTCTTTTCTCTGTCCGATCTTGTTCGCTGGTCTTCTGCAAGGAAAACAACCAACTAGTTCCTCTTCTTGCCCATTTTATAGAGCATTTCCACCAAACTCTTTGTGCTCATTGGCCAGTGGTTGTTGCCATGGCTGTCCCATTGGTCACCCGTGACATAAGGTGATCTTTTTTTTCTGGAATTTCCCGAGTCGTGTCCATTTCAGACATGCCATCATCACCTCAGTCCTGAGCCGTCTGCTGGCCTCTTCTTTGACCTGTGCCCCCGCCTCAGTCATCAGCCTTGTGCTGTTAGCTACAGCTCTCAGTTCCCCAATTCCTGAACATCTGATCTATTCCTGTCTCACTCAACATTACACTTCCTCTTAAACAGAGGCTTTAATTCTTACATCGGTGCTGCTCAAACTTTTAGTTACAGCGTTCACTTCATTTACAGCTTAAAACCATTACTTCATTCTTTTTATTCATGCTTCACAAAGGATTAACGTTATCTCTCTTTCATATATAGCTGATTGAGAATTGCAACCCTTAATGTTTTTTACTTTAACTCTCAGTTCTTAACCACATTTCAATCATACATCTTTTAACTTGATAATCAAAGATGACTAATTTCATTTAATACATGTGAAAGAATGTAAAATCATCATACATAATTTCTTTGGATACACTTGTTTATATTTTTGCAAAAAATAAGACATAATAATATAGATAATATATGGCAGGAAATATGTGGCTCCACACAGGCCTCCAGTCTGTCAGTTCTAGATTATGAGAATATGCTTGTTTCACTCTACTGCTTCAACTGTGTATTTTAATAATTATTGCATGGATTACACAAAAGGATATTTATTGTAGTTTTTATGGATTTAACTGTGAGCAGTTAATGAATGTTGCATGGATTACATGGAAAGATCTCACCTTATTTTGACAATATTCTCTAATATTTTATCAAAATTTGATTCATTGAACTGTTTTGTTTTATTTTCATCTTAACTTGATGGGTAACAGTGTAAATAAATTCAATTAACATGAAGACAGATACGGAATGTTTGTATTTAGATGAATGAAATATCTTTACACTTGATGCTTTGGGGTTGTTTGTTTTTAAAAATCTAGTTATGTCAGATAATAAATGTTTACGTGTCATTTATTTAATTTAATTTAATTAGAGTTCTGTGTTAATGAGGTGATTGTTTAGTCTCTGAAGGCTTGACCAACTCCAGATGCAATGTCTCCATCAATTCAATCCAGAAATACTTTATTAATCCCAAAGAGAAATTAAATATTGTTTTAAGTCATATTATCCAAGTTTCTTCAAAAGTTGCTGTAGATGGTGATGGCTGTGGTCAGGAAGGATCTCCTGTAGCGGTCTGTATTACAGCGGTTTTGAATTTGCCTTTGACTAAAGACACTCTTTTATGGCAGTCTGATGAAGTAGTTCCTCAGGGTTGAAGAATCCATCTTTGCACAATCACCTCCAGAGGTTCCAGAACAGAGCCAGCCTTCTTACTCAGCTTGTTGAGCTTTTTTAGGTCACTGACTCTGTTGCTGGACCCCAGCAGATGATGGCAGGAGAGATTTTACTCTCCTCAAATGACAACGCAGGAAGAAGGCTGGCCCATATTAACACTGCAAATGGAGGATCATCCTGCCCCCTTTTATACAAAAAACTGAACCCACAGATGCAGGTCAAAACAGTAGAAATCATCAGAAGGTGTATTTATTCCAATAGCTTACTTAAATAAGTGAAGCTCATTATATATAGATTCATTAAAACACAGAGTGTTTCCAAAGTTTATTTCTGGTTTTTTGATTATTATAGCTTTCAGCTAATAAAAAATCCAAATGGCAAGGGTAAAAAGTCGGGCCATAAATAAGATTTTTTAAAAAAAAATGTTCCCCGCACAATCCTAGGAACATCTGCTAACTTGACAGTTGTCCAACAGACCCCTCAACTAGGAGAATAAGCTACTGGAGAATAAGATTTTTCAAGTCTCACGTCGGCGTAGCGTCGGGCCCAGGTCATTTTAGAGCGCTTCATGCATCCCTCTGACAAGCTTTATGGGGTGCTGATTTCAGTTTTCAGCAGGTTTCTATAGCGGCCCAAACTGCCAAGAGTACCAATACCTGCTTTAAAGGGCTATAGTTTCCAGCAAACCTCGACGCCGCATTGATGCACTAATCTATGCAAAAGTACACAAGAACAATTTGAGGTGCTAATGTACAGTACATGGACAGAGTTCTCTGTGGGCTCACATTTCTGCATTAAAATACTGGTCAGGTCACCCTTGTGTAATGAATCAACATTACATATTTTTTTCACTTTGAAAGTGAAATCATTCAAATATATAGAATTTTCAATGAAGTTTTAAATGTTTTTAAGGGGCCCTCTAATGATTGTGCATGGACATCTGGGTAAAAAACCTGCCCTTTTGGGTGAAAAATGTGTTCATAGATACAAATCTGCACATGATTTAGAAGAAACTTTATTAAAAATCAAAAAAAAGTTTTATTCAGTAGAAAAATTGTCTTAAAAAGGAAAAGGTAGGGGGTTTTATGTTTTTGCATCTTTTCACATCCTGTTATATCTTCCCAGGGGGGGCAGTAGAGACCCTTTAAACTGTGTCTGTCCACCTTAACATTTCCCCTTTTAAAAACCCAAATGCATGCTCACACCCTGCCATACGACGCTGACCATATCCCTGAAAAAGTATATAAAATGCCAAAATGATTCCAATACATGGAAACTGATCAAAAATACAGTTTTTTCTCTGATTTCTCTGTTCCACTCCCCGTCCCAACACAAAACCCCCCAGAGCCAATCTGAAAAGGTTTTTGCCATACTCCGATTTTGTGCAATACTGCACTTGTTTCCAATACCCAAAAACATTTTTGGGTATTTGGGCTGAAAGGCTACACATTGTCATACTTTAATAATTCAGATCATTTGGAAGATCAGAGTGGGGGCTTTTTAAGCTACTTGCAGAGAAAAAAAATACTAAAAGTAAAGGAGAAGATACTAGAAGAGTTAATTCTTAAGACAATATTGTAAATTAAGGAGAAGTGTAAATACACACTAAAGATGAAATTAAGGCAGCAGGAAAAATAAGTGAATAACAGTTTGGTTTTGTGCATCAAATTTAATATAAGGTTTTAGAATAGATGAGAAAATGCAAAAAATGTTCCTTCAAAGCTGTAGTTAGAAATACAGAATCTAAAATGCTTTCAGAAGTAAATCAGCTTGTTTCCTCTCTGCCTTTGCCGTGCCTTATCTATGGATTACAAACAGGCAGCAAACTTAAATTTTTTGGTGAAGCAATTTTTAATTTACAGTCATGTCACCCGGTCGTTATCATGAGGTTCTGTTTTGGGGAGAAAGAAACTGAATTCTGGTGATAAAAAAAACCCCCGCACATTTTTTTTTCCTCCTTTAATTTAAAATGGGATCACTTTGAGGAACTGCCTTTTTTCTTTCTCTTTTTAACATTGTGAGAAGCTAACTGTAGTCAGACATTAACTCACATTAAAAATGTCTGTGTTCTCCGTATTAAGAGATTGTGTCTGGGACTGTGCAGCCCAGTGTTCAAGCATTAAAGGACAATAGGCTGTCAAACAAAGTGATTCTGCTTCAGTGATACCCCCTGTAGACACATTCCTCCCCCCGGTCTAAATCCTCCAAAAGACCAAAAAACTGATGAAATGTTGAAATTCACAAATGTGAGGCAGTAGTCTGAGTATGCTTTGACATGCATTAACATTTACTTACCCTCAGAAAACTGATCTGAGCTCAGAATTTAAATTTGGTCCCTTTTTTCTCCATTCAGTAGTTTTTTTACTTACATTAGCCAAAAATTAAATTTATATAAAATTAAATCTGCTGCTTTAAATGTAAATCGTCTGTCTCGAATGTAATAAAGCATATATACCCAAATAGATCAATAAACAGAAAAACTGTGTCATTAAACATACAAATGGCCTAATTCAATTTCTACTCTGTTAAAAAAGAACTTTCCCCAAATTTAAGAGCCCCCAATCACAGCTCACTTAAATCTCCTGAGCCAATAAGATGTGGGCACCGCCCCTAGTTTGCATAATAATAAGTGGCAGGAAAATAGTGTTTGGAGTAGACCTGCACAAGCTGCAGCTTGCTCAGTGTGCTTTGGAGATAACTTTGTCCCCCCCAAAACCCTTTCCCCATGGTTGACGCCTTCTGTGCCCCCTGGAAACTGGTCGAAAGCGAGAAATTGATGAGTACATGAAAGCACTTGGGAAAGTGAGATCTTCTCCTTCTAGTTACTTACTGTAAAAAAATAGAACAGCTCAGAAATGAACATTTCTGGTCATTTTTTACGCAAACTACACTAAAAAAATTAAAAGAAGTAAAAAAATAAAGGTTTACAATAAAATTTTTCCCCTTTTTCATCCTCAGGTGTGGGCTTTGCCACCAGGCAGGTTTGGTAATGTGCCCAGCCGACCGTCATCGTCAGCCAGGGGGGGGGGGGAGACAAGGTGGTGATTCGCACCCAGAGCACCTTAAAATAACAGAGATCACCTCACACTGGAGAGGAGTTTGATGAAACCCTGCTGATGACAGAAACTGCAAAGTAAGATGCCAGAAAACCCCCCTATACATACAATAAAATCAGAGAAAAAATGAAAGCTGCTGATTGACTGAATATGAGGGATTAAAAGCACTCTAAGTGTTTTTTTAAGATTAAAACGATTTGTGACTATTTTTTAAAAAAATGAAAAAAAGGATTCCATGGCTGTTTAAAAATGTTGGTTTGTTTAAAAAATACTTAAGTTTGATTGTGTGTTTTTTTTTTAAAATAATTTTTTATAATCACTTCACTTCTCTGGAGAAAACTGACAGCCTTACAATGGCTTACTTTTGTATTTCTCACACTGAAACTCTTCTTTGATTCTTTTCAGTCCACAGTGACTCTAGAGGGGGACAAGCTGGTCCACGTCCAGAAGTGGGACGGCAAAGAGACCAAGTTTGTCAGAGAGATCAAAGACGACAAGATGATCATGGTAAAGATGTAGTTCAGTTGTACATTTTATACATCTTTTTAACTTTTATTTACACCCCAATCAATCAAATTTACCAAAGAATTTTTGAAGTAGAAGATTGTACCGTATGATCCTGTGAGTTTGGTACTGTCCATACAATCTGTGGAGATTATGGAAGATTTTTTCTAAACTTTGCTGTTTTCATGAAAGGACAATAATTAGTTTATTAGATATTTCTCTGAATGAAACAGGACAGCTAGTCTGTTTTACCATAAATCAAAAACCATAAACCAATACAGCAAATCAATACTCAAAATTCCACAAAAAACAACACGAATATTTGTCTGAAGCTATAAATACTATCAAGCTATTTTTTTTATTGACAGCGTCTATAATTCATTTTTTTGCTTTTTGCCTAAACTGAACTAAGTATATTTCAAAAACCCGGGGTTTGTTTTAATGAAAACAATAAAAACTTTTGTCTCTTTTGTGCAGAAACCTGACCTTTGAGAGCTCAAAATACAGCACCACTAACCGGCCAATCCGTGTTGATTTTATAAATTTTGTAGACTGTTTGCTCTTTCACTTCATTCTCCTCCAATGTAAAGATCTGCAAGCTGCTCATGTTTTTGTAAGATGTTTTTTATATGAATACATTCCTTATGACAAATGGATCAACGTTGCAACTCTGCGTAAAACATAAAATAAAAAATTAACGTGTTTCATGTGAGTTATTTAAAATAAAATTATTCCATCTGATAAGAGGGAAGTTTTTTAAAATGGGAACCGTTTAATTTTACTTTTGAACCTTTTTTACATCATAATGTTTCTCTACGAGAGAATTAAGTTAATCTAATGACACCACTCAATTTTTCTCACTGAAAAACATTAAAGGCAAAAGCGTTTTCGTAGAACATTTCCTGTGTGATAGAGGTAAAAAAACTGTGAGTAGCTCAAAACCTTTTTACTACCACACTCTTAAAAAAAGGGGGACATGAGGCTATTTTTCTGGGATGATAAAATTTATTGCATTAATTTGTGAAATTTCAAAATTACTGAAGCAGAACTTGAGGACAGTATTTATTCTGAGCGTAGCTAAGATGTTCCTTTGGCTTTTTTAGCCATGCCCAAAAACCTTTTTCCTTAAATGATTTTTAGCCCAAAAAATGCAACTTTGAACCAAAAATAATCTTCACAAAAATCTACTGAAACCCCCCAATAATATGACCTCTGTATTTTGCATAATCAGTATTTTTATAAAATACATTTTCTTTATAAAAATTTAAAGAAAAAAAAAAAATTATATGTGGGAGGCCCTTTTTTAAGTAAAATCAGGCTGGAAAAAAAATTAAAATTTTAACAAAATTATGTAATTTTTAACTTGAAAATGTTGTAAATATTTTGAAAAGAATTATTTTACCTTTTGGGAAAAAAAATAGCTTTTTTGTGCTTTAAGCCAAAAAAAAACTGCATTTTTGTATTAAAAAAATTAAAAGGGAAAACAAAAAACTTTTGGAATTTTTTTTTTTTTCCTACCCTGAGCCATAAAAATTTTGGGGTGGACCCATGTTTCCCCCCGTTGATTTTTGGGGCCTTTTTAATTTTTGGCCTTTTAAAAAGGGTTTTTTTTTTTTGGGGCCCTTTTGGTTTAAAATTTTAAAAATTTTATTTAAAAAGGGAAACCAAACAGGCCAAAAACAAAAAAAAAAATTTAAAAACTAAATTAAATTTAATCAATAAAAAATGCAATTTAAAATACTGAAAATGTATTAGCAAAGTAAAGGCAGAGTCAAGGCTTACAAAAACAGACATCTTTATTTTCTTCACTTTTTTCATATTTTTTAGTACTGGAAAGTTTCAGTTTAACAGGACTGACAATTTATTGTAAATTAAATACTATTTTTCATTGCTTAGCAGATATAATATTTAGTTCTTCATTCAGCAGTAAAGATAGTTTTGCAGTATGGCAAATAATCCATAACTGCTGGTTATGCCCCTAATGTTACTTTATATAATTTTAAGGCCTCAGATTACAACAGTTCCTACAGGCAACACTGCTTTTAACCATTTAGCCATGACAGACCTGTAGAATCAAGAAATAACTTTAAGAAAACCTGTCTTACAACATGAAGTAGGCTAATAGATCTCAAAGAGCAACACATCATACCCAGAATTCAAGAACAGGTGAGAAACAAAGTCATTGACATCTATAAGTCTGGAAATGTCTGGCAAGGTGAACCATGGCAGGAGTGAACGACCAACCAATATAGCTCCCGGAGAGCATTGCTGCCTCATCCAGGAGATCACTTAAAACCCTTAAAACTGAATCTAAAGCATATAACAAGTGTGTGTCAGTCTCAGAGATAGTCAGCTACAAGCTAAAGAGGCCAAGTCCCCTTGTAAGGGGACCCTCCGGCTTAAGAGGTTAAAATTATGTTTTAGTATTTTGTGTGCACGTTATACCTGTGTTGTGGTCACAAATAGGTACTTTGTGGGAATTAATTAGTATTTCGTGGGCACATTATATATATTTTGCGGCCACAAATTAATACTTCGTGATAGAGATATTTATTAAATAGTCAAGCTCAGAGGAACGACACAGAATCTGTTCAATTTCTTGCAAGCAAGGGTAGGCCACACTCTGCAGTAGAGGCTGACATTTTTTCGGGAATCCCACGGGTCACGGGATTCCCATGGAATCTCGCGGGATGGGAGACCGCATCAGTAAAGATCACGTGATTTGGGACGGTACAGGATAAAAAAAAAAGGGGGACGGGGCCCAAAACCCAATAGGAGGGAAAATAAACGGGATCAATTGTTTTTGGGAAATGAAAAAACTGAGACTAGTTATAAACTTTAAAGAAAAAAAAACCTGGATCGACGCCCCCATTGTGTATTTTTTTTCCAAGAAGCCTATACTATAATGCGAGTCCAAACAAAAACTACATGACCCAACAAGCCAAAAAGGTTCTGATCGACTTTTTTCCACCTGCGTTCAGACTGGAGGGAGCAAACGCAGGTGGGGAACTGGACGTGGTTAAAATTGGAAATTTGCAACGTAAAGTCAGAAGTAAGGACTTATCTATTAAAACTCATAGAGCTGACTGGAAAGTCCCCCAATATTACCGAACTTCAGGGGGTTTGAATGTAGCGGTTTTCACACAGTATGCTGCTTGAAAAACGTGATTAGTCGTAAACAAGTACACCAGTGATTAAGGGGGAATTTTAAGGCAAATACTGGGTTTGAATCAGCCCCTAACTCTTTATTCGTCAAACGAAAAGTACCATCAAGTTTCAAGTCTCAGCCGACCAACAAATTGCTGGCATGTTCCCTTAAAGATTTAAGAGCCTTTGCCACAGTAGAGGGGAAAGGTACGGAGCCCGCGAGGGGACATGGGGGGAAATTTTTTTTTTTGGGCCCCAACCCAATACTTATGCGTTTGCTCGCAAAAGGGTTTTTAATCACCTTGAGAAAGCTGTGCATTTTGGAACAGCTGCACAGATGAAAAACTGCTCACAAAAAAAACAAAAATGATTTTGGCATTTAAAAGGTTTATTTTAATATGCAGGTTAAGATGTAGTCAACAATGCGATTAAAAGCTAAGGATAAGAAGAACCGTTCAAAATCACTAAAAAACAAAAAGCCCTAATGGCGTCCAAAAAAAAGTAAACATCAATGCAGCAGCAATAAACAAATAGAGTGTCACAGATGTGGTTTTCGTGCAGTATTATTGTCCAGAGTTCAGTAGTTTTTCAAGCTTGGGGGATAATAACTGCCCCCCCCCTCTTTTAGTCTGATTGAAGATCATTTTTTTTAAGGCCGATTTCAAATAAAACCAATAAATCCAAAAAAAAAGGTTTTGTAGTGTTTCTTCCATTTTTGCAGTTTTTTCTGGTTTGGAAAACTATCCCACCAAAGTATTGCGAGATAACCCAAAAAATTTGGGGGAACGCAAAAGGAAAAAAAAATTCCCCCATGTCCCCTCGCAGGCTCCATAGAAAGGGTTCATTTAAGGGAAGGGTATTTTAAAAAAATACGTTGTGAAAAAAAAAAATTGAATGTACCATTAAATGTAAAATTTTTTTTAATACATCATTAAAATTAAGTATACCAATAATTTACGTCATGTAGTATTTTAAAAATTATGCTTAATTATTCAGTGGCACATTTAATTTGCATAATAGTCCATTTCCATGATATAATGGGCATTTATTGTTTCTAATGATGTATTAAAAATAAATGGAACCTTTAAATTTAATGGCACATTTAATGTTACATTTCTTTTCATTTTTTACATTTACTTCACTTATGGAAAAATTCCCCAACATTTTTTATTCAATGATGATTTTATTGTTTTAATTTTGTCCAGTTTGACCCTCCATTCTTGATGCCTGTATAGGAGGTCATGTCAGAATTTGAATCAGTTGTGCTGGAGCAGACACACATATAAAACTTGCAGGGAAGGGGTCCCTGAGGACCAGGGCTGTAAACCATTGATGTACAGTTTCTAAATTGTGAAGGTAATGAAGGTAGATTTTCAATTCAATTCAGTTTATTTATATAGCGCCAATTCACAACACATGTCATCTCATCATGTAGCGACAGTGGAGAGGAAAAACTCCCTTTTAACAGGAAGAAACCTCCAGCAGAACCAGGCTCAGTGTGAGCGGCCATCTGCCACGACCGACTGGGGGTTAGAGAGAACAGAGCAGAGACACAAAGAGAACAAAGAAGCACTGATCCAGGAGTACTTTCTATGGGAAGGAAAAGTAAATGTTAATGGATGTAGCTCCTTTAGTCGTTTCACCTAGAAAGAAAGAACAGATAAACTCTGAGCCAGTTTTCAAGTTTAGAGTCTGAAGAGAGCACATAGTGTTAGTTACAGTAAAAGCTCAGTCAATTGCCATATCTAGGACAGAGAAAGGGTTAAACACTGAAAGACAGGGCCATGTGGATCATCGGTAGAGGGTGAGCATTAAGTTGTTGCCAGCAGAAGCTCGGACGATGCCCCTCTCCAGAAAGGTGTCACAGGTAGACACAGAGTTAGGCCAGGTGTAGCTTCTAGGAAGAGAAAAGAGAGAGAACAAAGTTAAAAGCTGAAATAACAGCTAATAATGCAAAATTGTAGAGTAGTGTGAGAATGTAGCAAAGAGGGTGAGAGTGGTCATTATGTCCTCCAGCAGCCTAAGCCTATAGCAGCATAACTACAGAGATAGCTCAGGATAACCTAAGCCACTCTAACTATAAGCGTTATCAAAAAGGAAAGTTTTAAGCCTAGCCTTAAAAGTAGACAGTTTGTCCATCTAGAGCCCACTGATGGTCACTGTTATACTAAAAACCACAACGATTGGGATACCTCTCTCTTTCAGATTGATTATAACTATTGGAAAAGAGAGGGGTCATACAGGTAGCAGAAATGGAAGGTGTGTTTGCACCTCAAACCATAACTGAGCGGTTTAGGCTAATCCTGACTCCCCCTTACTCCATCCAACAGGGAGGAAAGAAGACGGAGATAAAAATAAGGAAGATAGCTCAGGATAACCTAAGCCACTCTAACTATAAGCTTTATCAAAAAGGAAAGTTTTAAGCCTAGCCTTAAAAGTAGACAGGGTGTCTGCCTCACGGACCAAAACTGGGAGCTGGTTCCACAGGAGAGGAGCCTGATAACTAAAGGATCTGCCTCCCATTCTACTTCTAGAGACTCTAGGAAAACCACCAGTAAACCTGCAGTCTGAGAACGAAGTGCTCTGTTTGGAACATATGGAACAATCAGATCTCTGATGTATGATGGAGCTAGATCATTAAGGGCTTTATATCTGAGGAGGAGAATTTAAATTCTATTCTGGATTTAACAGGGAGCCAATGAAAGGGAAGCTAAAGTAGGGGAAATGTGATCTCTCTTTTTAATTTTCATCAGAACTCTTGCTGCAGCATTTTGAATCAGCTGAAGGTTTTTAAAACTGCATTTTGTGGACATCCTGATAGTAGAGAATTACAAAAAGTCAGCCTTGAAGTAACAAAATGCATGGACTAGTTTTTCAGCATCACTTTGGACAGGATATTTCTAATTTTGGCAATGTTCCGGAGGTGAAAGAAGGAAATCTAGAAACCTGTTTTAATATGGGATTTAAATGACATGCCTGGTCAAAAATAACACCAAAGGTTTTTTACTTTATTACCCGGGAGGTCAATTTAATGCCATCCAGGTTAAGTGATTGACTAAGCAGTTTCTTTTTTAAAGACTCCGGTCAAAAAGACGACAACTTCTGTCTTGTCTGAATATAGAAGCAGAAAATTTAAGGTCATCCAAGTTTTTATGTCTTCAAGACATGCTTGTAGTCTGTCCAAACTGGTTTGGGATCATCTGGATTTATGGATAAGTAAAGCTGAGTATCATCAGCATAACAGTGAAAAATGTATTCTATGCTGCCTGATAATTTTACCTATTGGAAGCATATATATAGTAAAGCGAATTGGCCCAAGTACTGAACCCTGTGGTACCCCCACAATAACCCCGGAGTTTAAAAGATGATTATACATTTACATGAACAAACTGGAATTCTGTCAGACAGATAAGATTTTAAACCAGCCTAGTGCTGTTCCCCTGATCCCTACAGCATATTCCAGCCTTTCTAAGAGAATATTATGATCGACTGTATCAAATGCAGCACTGAGATCTAACAGGACAAGTACAGACACAAGTCCATTATCTAAGGCTAGAAGAATATCATTAGTGACTTTTGGCAAAGCTGTTTCAGTGCAATGATGAGCTCTGAAACCTGACTGAAACTCTTCAAACAGGTCATTTTGTGTAGGTAATGCCTTTTTGCACATTTGTCACTAAGTACAGTTCTCTTGCTAGGTGCGTTTTTCTTTCGTTTCAGCAATTAGAAACATAAAAGTAATGCCATTGTTCAAAGGAAACAATTACTTAATAAATGGGTAAAATATAACTATGTACATTTTGTTTATTCAGCTAAGATAGGCATGGTCTGTTTCCTTGTTTGATATTTATTATTTTCTTCATTATTATTTTTTTACTTTAACGGCCTTTACTAGATAAAAACAGGGACCAAACTGGCCTTCAAAAAAATTGCAAAAACGACTAAATGAAGAAAACAAAAATGGGAGTGGCACAGGAGGGGGAGTCGTTCTAAAAGGGGAAAAGGGGGAATGGGAGGGGGAGTCAATTTACCAGGAGCGGGATGGGACAGGATTTTTTTTTTTGTTTTGGGCCCTGGGATTGGGATGGGACAAGACATTTTTCTTGGGGAGCGGATGGGACGGGGAGAGAAAATCCACTCCCGTGTCCCCCTTTACTCTGCAGTGCAGAACCCAAAAAGAGCAGGCGCCTTGTCTCCTTTATTTTATAGAAAAAACAGTTTGAGTGTGTGTGTGTGTTACAAAGGGGGGAGTGTAAAAATGAACAGTTGATTTCCCCAAAGATACAGTTGGTTTCGGGAGTATGCATTCCTTAAAACAGGAGATAACAGAACTCACGCCTCGCACAGTCTGCATGCTGAGTTCACATAAAGGACAGACACAATTTACATGAGTGATAAAGAACAAAAATAAGTTTTCCATCCAACACTTCGTGTGCACAAATTAGAATGTCGTGGGCACAAATTGGTATTTCGTGAGTAAGCTATTTTTTTTCATTTTCACCCCATGTCAGTTCCCGGGCACCGTACACAACTAACTGTAGCAATAAAAGAACAACAAACCAACTCACACTGTGTCAAAAGCCACTGAAAATATGTGTTTGTAAGAGAGACTTAAAAACAGTAGGAAAAGAGGCCTGTCTGATATTTAATGGCAACTTGTTCCATAGTTTTGGTGCCAACTGAAAAGGCCTGATCTCCTCTGAGTTTTCTGCTTAGTTTTGGGAACAGTCACCAGAACCCGGTAACTGTACCAAACTGAACCTGGCAGTTCTGATCTTCGTCCCATCCTTTGGTTTTTGGTCAGAGTCTGACCAGGTCATGTTTGCATGGTCAGAGTCTTGAACATAAACCAGATACGGTCCACTTATTGACTCCTACATGCAGTATTTAGATGTGTACCTGTTTAACACAAATGATGCTATTTTTAGCTTTAGATTACATCTGGTAAAAACACTACTATATATTAAGGATTATACATTATAAACGTCAGCATCTCATGCACCGCTGTCTAAGAAAAATTAGCATAATTTTTCACTAAAGTCTACATTCTTTTTTCCTAGCCTCCATGTGCTGCATTGGTACCATGTCAAGATTTTAAATGCAGACAGTTTAATCTCTTTAGGTAAACTAAGTTTACTCAGTATAATAAAGCTGCAGCCTTTCTTGTACTTATAGTTAAACCGGTCTATGAAGTCTGGCCATGGCCTTTCTTCTTTTTCTTGGAGGTCAACTTTAGTAGTACTTTATGTGTTTTATAGCACCTCTAGCGTCCGATTGATGTGCCTCCATGTTGGGATATGATTACTAACCCAGCCATGAATCACTGACGTGTTTTTTTTTTTCAGTTTAATAAAATTTTTATTTTTAGTCAACAACGGATGGGATTTAAAGTGTAACAGAATAAAATACTAAAATACTCAAAACATACTCAAGTAAAAGTTCAAAGACCAGACAAATTATGCTTAATTACATTACACAACTAAATGTAATTCATTACTTTCCACCATGCTGGCCTTAGTACATCTTTAGTACGGGTCTGAAACTTTTAATTTGTCGCTGTACTTTCCCCTAGAGGGCTTCCTTTTATTATCTCTCAACTTTTCAACTCCAACTTTATGTTTCCTAGTTTGTTTGTTTTTCGCGGCTCTATTTTCACGGCTAATCCGGATTTATTGCTTGACTGATTGACAGGTAATGTTCCGCAGGGGGATGCCATGATAAGCTAGAGCCCACCAGGGAAATCCCAGTAGTCCCCAATGCATCTGTGGCACCTGCTCAGAAAACAAAGACAGGTAAAAAGAAAAAGCCCGACAACGAAAAGCAAGAGGATTTGCTGTGGGGTAGGAGCTGTGAAGGGAAGGCTGAAGCACAGCAGAGAGCAAGGGGGGAGGACCTGACCTGAAGGTGTGCATGTTCACATTTTCAGGCTAAGTCCAGGTTTTCTCACAACACCCTACTACAGCATTAATGGTGCCTTCACAGATGTGCCAGTAACCCATGATATGAGCACTAACACACCCCCATACCATCACAGATGCTGGCTTTTGATCTTTGCAATAATAACAATCAGATAATCCTTTTCCTTTTTTGGCCCAGAGGACACAGTGTACATGATTTCCAAAAACAATTTAAAATGTGGACTCATCAGACCACAGCACACTTTTTCACTTTACGTCAGTCCATCTTAGATGAGCTCGGGTAAAGAGAAAGTGGCAGCGTTTCTGGGTGTTCTTGGTATAATGGCTTTCACTTTGCATGGTAAAGTTTTTATTTGCACTTGTAGATGTAGTGATGAACTGTGTTAACTGGCAGTGGTTTTCTGAAGTGTTTCTGAACTTATTTGGTAATGTCTTATACAGAATGATGTCAGTTTTTAATGCAGTGCCTCCTGAGGGGTTCCTCATTGTTGGTTTTTTGCCTTGCCGCTTACATGCAGAGATTTCTCCAGATGATCTGAATCTTTTGATGACATTATGGAATACAGATGATAAAATCCCTAAATTATGTACAGTTGTACATTGAGAAACATTTTTCTTAAACTGTTGGACTATTTGCTCACACAGTTGTTTACAAAGTGGTGAACCTCACCCTATCCTTGCTTGGGAATGACTGAGCCTTTGGGAATGCTACTTTTATACCTAGTTATGACACTCACCTTAACCTGTTCACCTGTGAACGTTCCAGACAGGTGTGTTTTGAGAATTTCCTAGTCTTTTGTTGAAGCCTGTCCCAGCTTTTTTGAAATGTGTAACAAGCATCAAATTCATGGTAAATGACCTTAACTTGTATAGCGCTTTATCAAGTCCTCAGAGACCCCAAAGCTCTTTACACTACAATCAGTCATTCACCCATTCACACACTGACAGTGGTAAACTACAATGTAGCCACAGCTGCCCTGGGGCAGACTGACAGAAGTGATGCTGCCATACACAGGCGACACCAAGCCCTCTGACCACCAAGAAAAGAGAGAATATTCTCTCAAAATGAGAGAATATTTGCAAAATATCCCAACTTCGAAATTGGGGTTGTATTTTTACTTCCATCAGAATTTACAATTTTACCATTTTAATCAGCCATAGTCCATGCAGTCTGCCAGATGTGTACTTCTCCTCGCATTACCCAGCTGTAGATTACACTATGACCACTAGATGGTGGTAAACTACTAAACGGTTTCAAAGCTCCACAGCACAGAGCGGAGTGTTTCTGAGAAGACTGCATAAATGATACAACCTGTTAGAAGTAAGAACTACCATAAACCCAACACCAAGCGTGGGGGTGTTAGTATCATGCTGTGGAGATTGTTATTTTTCAAAGAGCTTAGACTGATACAGGTTTCACCTTTGAACTTACTATGTAACTATTTAATATAAATTCTTGAATTAAATAAAGTTAATCAACACGTATATATTATCAGCAGTTAAAAATGGTATAATTCAAAGTTTGTTCTTTGTTTCGTATTATTGAATGTCTGTAGTGAAGCTGTTCATGTCAATCTCCTAATAATAAAAAGGAGGAACTACCAGACCACCAGTTTCTGTTCTCACCTTCACACACATTTAGCTCCTTAATATAACCAACATCCAGCTAACTACAGATACGCTACACAAGGAGTCATTTTTTCCTGTTTATTGTTTTACATGTAAATAGATAATAAAAGCTAAATAAAACAAAGTGAGCTACTTACGACAACACCTGGATATGTCTACAGCCTTTGTAACAAGAGATGATTTAAAACATTTAATGAAAACATGAGAGGTGAGATACAGTGAGGTCATCATTAAGAAGCAACACCTCACAAACCACATGGAGCATTTTATAGATTTCAATTCAAAGATAATCAGCTTTAGACTCAGTAATTTGTGACCCAGACAACAAGCTAGACAGAGAGCAGCAGTGGGTACATTTAGACAGATTCAAATGTTTTTCTTTTTGATTCTGATCTTTCAGTTTAAAGGTGAGAACTTATTATCTATTTTAACAATAAAAGTTAATATTTTTCGACTAACAGCCATGCATGTGTTCGATATCTGTGTCCTGGTTGGGGGTGGCCCTGTGGGGAAATTCATGTTGGGGTCCATTGGGGGCACTCATTTCAGGAAGTGAAAATTATATATAGAATTATTACACATAGACTGAAATATTTCAAGTCCTAATGTGAAAAAGTTAAAATCATGGTGTCACACCACGTTTAGCAGATTAACTGAAAATGCCTGCAAAGGTTTTCTAAGCCATTAAATGGTCTCTTAGTCTGGATAAGTAGGCTACATATATAGGTAGGCTAATCACGGGGAGACTGCTGACTGGACAGATGTCCAGAAGACAGTCATTAATACAAAAGGAAAGCTGATTTTTTAAAGACGCTGATTGTTCACAGAGTGCTTTATTCCAGCATTTTCATAGAAAGTTAAATGGAAGGAAAAAGTGGGGAATGAAAAGGTGAAACAGGGATAACTGCAGCCTTGAGAGGACTGTCATTCAAAACTTAACCAAGAATTTGGGGGAGCTTCACAAGGAGTGGAATGAAGCTAGAGTCAGTGCATCAAGAACCCTATTCCTCATGACATTAATTTAAACAATCTAATGTAGAGTGTACAGGGGTTGCAACAATACATAGGTAGATGGTATATGTCCAAGTAGCAATCAAGCCACTCCTGAACTAGACACAACATCAGAAGCATCTTCCCTGGCTAAAGAGAAAATATTCAGACTGTTGCTGCGTTGTCCAAAGTACTCTTTTTCGATAAAAGTAAAGTTCACATTTGATCCATAGATTATTGTTGAGAGGAAGATGAGAGACACCAACCCAAACAATGCAGGCATAAACGCACCTGGGACCTCATTATACCTAAGCAGAACCACGAGCTGATCACCTTCATGCCATGCCGCATTAATGCATCAGTTCATGCAAAAGGAAGGTCACCCACTGAAGAAATGTAGATTTTTGGTTTTCATTCTCTGTAATGCGTCCTGGACGCCTCCTTGGTGAGGTGTTCTGGGCCCGTCCCAATGGGAGGAGGCCCAGAGGACGACCCAGAACACGCTGGAAGGACTATGTTTCTCGGCTGGCTTGGGAACGCTTTGGGATTCCCCCGGACGAGCTGGCCCAAGTGGCTGAGGAGAGGGAAGTCTGGGTGTCTCTGCTTGGGCTGCTGCCCCCGAGAGCGGACCCCAAATTAGCGGACAACAATGGATGGCCATAATCATTCAAATTACAAGAAATAAAGACTTACAATACAACAATAAATATAGAAATTTCTCACAATATTAAAATGTTTTGATATGTGCAGTACCTGTATGTAGCACTGGTTTCGAGCAGCAAAATGGGTCCACGGTTCGAATCTCGGTCTTGAATGTTTCTGCATTAGGTTCACATGTTCTCCACCTGCACACTTGGGTTCTCTCTGGATACTCCAGCTTCCTCCCACAGTCCTACAACCCTGCAAAGAGAAGTAGGTATAGACAATGGACAGAAGGACTGATGTGCAGTCCCCCCAAACTTGCAATATAACATTCGTAACAGAAGAATATATTTTTGGTTTCCCATTTACAGATTTCTGTTTTGAGGAGCATGTTTGTACTTTTAATCTTAAATATACACGTCATTCTTCCTTTTTGTTCTTCTGAACTTTATACATCTCCATGTGTATCAGAATATTCAGAACCTTTAGGGGATTGGTGCAAAACTGAGCTGAGATAACTTTTATGTACTCACATTAAATGATGAATTTATCTATTTCAATTCAATTCAAATCAGTTTATTTATATAGCGCCAGTTGACAACACATGTCGTCTAAAGGCACTTCACAAAAGTCAGGTACATACATTCCAATTAATCCTAATCATTGAACAGTGCAGTCAGATTCAGTTATTTATTCTAGTTGGATGAGGAAACCCAGCAGATTGCATCCAGTCAGTGACTTGCAGCATTCACAGTGAAAATTTATTCTTTAAATCTAATTGAACTGGAATATTATAGGGAAATTGAACAGTATGTATTTGGATCAGGATCCTCATGTATGATTGGTTTGAATTAGATTGATTTGTTCTGTATTTGAGTTGAACTGGATTCTATGTAATTCTATATAAAAATGAATTTGTTGTCTTTGTTTTAAAGAATAATTAAGCAGCCATTGTTGTAAATTGGAGCTTTTTAAATAAAATCAATAGAATTACGTGTGTTTTGGAAATTTTGAACCTACACAAACATCACAATCAATATACTTGATTTAAACCATCTAATGTAGAGTGTTCAGGGGTTGCAACAATACTTAGGTAGATGGTATGTGTCCAAGTAGCAATCATTGCCCAGGTCAGTTGCTCCCATGCCCATTGTTGGTGCTTTCAATAGTGAACAGGAGTCAGCATGGACACCTTGACTCGTCATAAAAACTTCAATGCTTTTTATATCCTGACATTTTTAGAAACAACATTCACTTCTCTAGCATTTTGAGCAACAGTATCTAGTCTGTTGCAGTGGACAACACAGCCCAGCCTTTGCTCTCCACATGCATCAACAAGCCTAACACATTAACTCTGAGGAGACGTTAACTTTCTGCCTTATATATCCCACCAGGTGCCATAATGAAAAAATAGTCAGTGCCTTTCACTTCACCTGTGAGTGGTCTAATAATACTGGTATGCCTGACCAGTGTATGTGCTCCCCTCAGTGTGCATTTAAAGTGTCATGCAATCTGTTTATATAAACCTGTTAAAAAAGACCTTAAAACATGCAGAGGTATTAACCCCTAAATGCCAGCATCAAGCTGAAACATTACAGCCAATTGCTAAAGGTTTAACAGAACATAGCAAAGGCCTTCAGACTCTGAAAGACCTCAGTCTACTCAGAAGGTGAAGGCAACTCTGGCCCTTCTTGTACAGGGCATTGGTGTTAGGAGTAGGGATGGGTACCTTTCACATTAGAACCGATACGGTACCGACGCCCGGTACCTGGGAAACGGTATTGGTACTCAACGGTATCAGTTTTTGGTACTTTTGTGTGTGTTTAAGTGAAAATAAATGTTAAATCGTTTATTAATAAAATTTCAAAATTTTTCAGTTTAACATTTCTCAATATATAAACGTAAACAAATATATCAAAACAAAATGCAACTGTTTGTATTGTAACATCACAGTTCTTTCAAACATTTCTTCTCCCATATTGCTGAATGACAAGTCCCTAACGGATGCAGGCATGCTTACGGTGCTGTTAGGAATAATCTTTATTAATAGGCTCACAGCTGTTTTTTCCCTTTTATGCAGTAGTGAAGTAATGTATAAGTTCTAATGTTTCCCTTCTGTTACAATAGGATAAGAATGCTCATAGACATACAGTACAAGGACAGATGACCCAAGGATTGTCATAAATGACCTGAAGCTGGGGCACTGGGGTAGATAGTGGAGCAGCTGATATTACTGGTTTGTTTACAAAGCTACAGCACACTTAGATTAAGGATGGACACCCGCTACTACACAATCTAACAGATAGACACCACAATGGTGACACATAGTCTACTGATAATCACTGAGGGAGAGCACATCCATTGCATTGGATTGCCAGATATAAAACTGTATGTGACCTTCTATCGGGGCTCTTCGTCATGCTCTAACAGACGGCGACGGTCCGAGACGGGAGCCTCAGCGCTGATCTCTGTAATCATTCCTCTGCCTTAACTTAGAATAAAAAGAGCTAAAAGTTAAAAACTGGTTGAGAGTCGTTCCTTTAAGAGTCTTTAGATAGAGTGTGTGATCGCTTCATGGGGAACAAGTACCGGAGGAGCTCCGAGCCGTCTGACCGCCAGGCAGGGGGCGGTAGCCTCGGAACAAATTGGTGATTCCGCCCCCTCCCCGGAAGCGAAAACCACTTTTGGATAGGATAGGGTTGCCACGGAAGGACAACACATCACAGTTGCGGCTGCAAAACAGGTAAGGAGATCCTTTAAAAATCTCCAGTGGTTTTTCCTGTAAAAACACTTTGGCCTGTGTTGTTAGTTCTGAGTGAGCTGTTTTTGTAAAATCTTGAGGCAGAGAAATGGTTCAGAATAATGTTACGTACGTGTGAAACCGTAAGGCGTGAGATAAGCGGTGCCGATTTTAAACGGTGTCAGCCCGAGGAAGAAAGGTACAGTATTCTAAAAGAAGCTAAAATCTAGGGGTGTAGGTTTCGAGTTCCTTTATTGTATGCAAGGGAAGATCGGTTCCCGTCACACACAATATTAAAGCCACCTCCCTGACTAAGGCACGCTAAGATCCTCGTTAGGGCTTTACGGGTCCTGATCATCCCATAAGGAGGGTCAATAAGATACTACCCCGAGGGGGAGTGTATTGGGTTAGTGAAGGCCTCCCTGATCTTCTTAAAAGATCTCAAAGCCGCCCCACTCTTTGAAAATTGCCACGCAGGGATATAGATGCGTATAACCGCCGTGTAAGGTTGTTGGGTCCTGACTATTCCATAAGAACGGTCAAAAATTACTGCGACGCCGGGGGGAGTGATACGAGTTTGAAAGGCCTCTCTAACCTTGTTAAAGAAAAAGGTTTAAAAGCCGCCGCTCCTTTTTATTATTTTGAGTAAACAGCTGTATAAATATAAAAGTGTAAACATCAATATGGCCAGTGTGGATGTGTGTGAGTCATAACGGTGAGCAGACTGAGGGGACACATTAGACTGACGCGACCTTGACTGCTACATGCTAAGCTAACAAGCTAAGCTAACAGACCCTAGCTCACCGGATAAACTCTATTGCGGAATAAACTCTGGTGTCTGAGAGATAACAAAATAAGCTCTCATTTGGACCAGCGAAACGGCTGCTGTACCGCCTGGATTGGCAGAGTGTGTGAAAGTGTGTGTGAGGTGAGAGAATGACTGAGACATCACTAGAAAAATGAGCTCCCATGCTTGTCTTGTGAGGAGCAATGCTTGGAGACAGGGAGGAGAAAATATTTCAACCACAAAGATGCCTTTAACAAGTTCAAAACAACAGTTGATGGAGCTTGGTTTGAGATCCGGAAATAATTGTCGACCACCAGAAAAGGGTTAAGAAATAATTTTTAACCATTAAGTGACACAAAGTGGTTCCCACTCTAAAAATGCCTGATTCTTCTGTATGTCTACAGGGTAATCAAACTTTATATTGGCCACGTGTCGTCCATTTTGTCTGTCTGTTTTTCTGAAAATGAATGGTCTGTTTCAGTTATGTAAAATTAGGGGATATATAGCGCAGAGAATACATTTGATTTAAATTGTTTCTGATATGAAACTAATTGAAATTTGAGTTTTAATGGTCTTGGAAAAAGCAGTCCTGACCGCTCCTGCTTGAAAGGCTAAAAACATTTTAAACTGTCTGACACTCAAGTGTTTTTTTATAAAATAAGGTATCACAATAAGAATTAGAGATTGCAGGAGCGCAAGTCTGATCCAGCAGTACCATAATAATATAATGTCAGTTCTTTATGATAACACGAAAGGAAGTGACAGAAAAGGACAATCTCTCCCTCAAAACATGATTTTATATAGATGGTTTGACTTTTTCAGTCAGAAATGATTAAATTAGACTCAAATTTAACACAAGATGAAATGCCACCTTAACAAAATTACTGGACTGGACTAAATGAAACAAACTTTAATTTACTTGAAATAAATACAAAGTATAATTAAAAGGAAACTGTATGGTGTGGTTTATAAAACTGGGCAATAAACTAAGAGTATTAAAGCATAACATGTGCCCTTCATTTCATCAATTTCATTAAACCTTCTAAACAGATGAGGAGTGAGTTTTTCCACAGAACTCAGTACAGTTAAATTAATTGAACCAGATTTATAAAAAGGGTATCTATGCCCCGTTCAGATTTAAAACTCTACATTAACAATTTTAAGCAACACCATACCATAACCCTGTTTTGATGCCTACACTACACAGAAATAGAACAATCGAGGTATTGGGAAAGAAATAAAAGGTATAATTGGCAGCACTGACAACTGATTATTTCAAGGGTAACCCCTGAGATGCACCATCTAATTTTTGACAGGGTCCTTGCAGAACAGAAGATAAAAAAGTATGAAAAGATAAAACAAATATGAAAAAATCACACAGAAATACCACAACATTCTCAAGGACCCACAAACACACACTCTCACAACACATAGTCACACACGACAAAAATCACAATCACAGCCCCATAGCCACTGCATGACACTTAACATCAAGACACAAAGTTTTTTATACAAGAAATTCAATCAACATTCCAAGACCACACATACAGAGTTCATGCTCACAACTCTGTGAGGATTAAGTCCAGAATAAATGAACCTTTATTCTTACTGAAAGCAAGAGAAGATGTTTTACAATAAAGTAATACTGAATAACAGTGATACAGTAAGTGAATTCAAGCAAAGTAATTCAAGCTGATGAAACTTTAAACTGAAATGCACAAACGTATAATTTTTCCTAACTCTTGGTGTAAAACACCAACTGATCATGTATTCTCAGGCATATTGTGAATTAAATTGGATTAAGTATTTATAAATACGACAGTATTTCAAAGTTTGAGGGGATGAAGATTAGTTTGCCTGGCATGACCATAAATAACATCAGCGTCCTCTAGAATTGGCAGCAGCAGTTGTGGAAAACTCTTTTACGAGCTTGCAAGTAAAAAACATTCTCAGAAAGATAATGTGACAATTTTAAGGCAACAGGCTCCAAACAATATTACATTTAGGATTTAAGTCGACCAGTTAGACTCAGATTTATACTGACTCCACAGAATGATTTTTTGAAAACTTTACAACAAATAATTGACAGAGATTAAACTTGTTTTTTTTTTTAAAAACTTTCACTCATTTTAAGACTTACAGCAGGAGGAACAAAACGCTGTTAACTTTATATTAATTTAAACAGACATAAAATCTACCATTAGCCTTCTGACAAGATTAAAATTAATGTCCTATGTTAAAACTTGGGTTTCACCAAAGTAGTAAGTTGCATTAAATGATAGAGTTGATTTAATTGATGGAATCAAAGCCAATAAAAATGCCAGGCGAATTGTACCATACCGATTATGTCAAGTCAAGTTTATTTGTATAGCACTTTTCAGCAACAAGACACCTAGGATGCCGTGCATAAACGAGGGGACATTCGCAGTGATGCAAAATCAAATACAGAGGTACGAATAGACGGAGGATAAGAAAATGAAGAGCAAAGTGCCGACTGAAACATTAACTAATAATGTTTGAGATTTTCTTTTTTAAATTTTTTCTCAGTTATTATTTATGCATGAATAGGTTTATTGAAGGTAGTTAAAATTATTTTTCAACTTTCACTACTTGATGCTGTAAAAGGGCTGACAAGAGGCCAAGCTATCATAGTATTATATGATGTCAGACACCGCGTGATTCACTACGCAAGGTAGGCTTATACTTCCTTTTCTGAACAAAATGATTTCGTTTATAACCTAAATCTATTTGCTTTTTATACTCTCTTTTACTCTTAATAAGCATGCTACAACAGCAAATCTTGCCAATGCCGTTATTTTGTCTTCTTTAAGCTATATAATAATAATTCACAAATAACAATCGAACAAATTATGACAATTTGCCCTGTGACAAATGAAGAAGGTGAAAGAAAGAAAATCGCTGATATTTCAACCTACCCAAGTTTGCTGATTCTGTTTGTGTCTAATTTGTCTGTAACTGGGATCGACTCGTATGCAAAACTGTTTCTTTCATCAGGCATTACAGCGTCACAATACGCATAATTTCTCTGCCACCGAAATGGTTGATGAAGAGTCGTCCCACTATATTGCTGATGATGAGTGTGAGTGATAACCACCTAAACATCGTATTTTTACTCCTGAGAGTAAAGATAGCCCTGAAAATGTGGCTGGGACCAGACCTGACAGATGTGTCATTGACACATTATATCTCTTGAGACATAAGATTCCTCGGCGATTCAGGAACCAAGAGGAATCCAAAGATGTGCGTTTGATGGTTGAAACGTGTGGTTGCAAGACAGAGTGCTGACAGCGAAATGAATCTAAGGCCAAGGTATGAATGATGAATGATGTTTTTTTTTTTTCTTTTTTTTTTTTGAGCCACATGAGCTGAAAGCGCTTCATGGCATCAAATGGTATGTTTAGTTTCTGTCGAGCCTCATTTTTGTTTTTTTATCAGGTTTGATTCATAGTTGCTCGTTCGGACAACTAATGAACGTTTAGCATGCACCAGGTTTTTTGTGTTTCATTTGTTTTCTCTCAGGTCGGTGTTCCCTATATAGGCTTCAGATGCTCTCGTAAGATTGCGAACAATATTGCATAGGTGTTGAGTTATCAGAGGCCCGTGAAAACTTATAATTCTTAATGAATGCTACTTGATGGATGCGAATTAGGATCTAAAGTATCTTTTCGCCGGATTGAGAAACAGACAAATACTACCTGTCATTCTGACCATACAGCGCCGGTTCTGTTGAATAATTTGATAATATAAGATATTGGCCGCAAACTTCCTTAGAGGGGAGGCCGAAGCGCATGTGTTGGTGGTCTTAAGTGCTGTCCTAAACTTTCTGCTTTCAATGTTTGTACTCAAATTGTTTGTCTGACTAACCTTTAGACTTCAGATGAAAACAAAAAGAAATCATATGCTATAATAATGCATAGGATGGATAAAATAGCCGTTAGACAAAATGCCGCGGGACTATATTGGGGAAAAATTGACGGTTATAAGTGATCAAATGTTTAACAAGATATGAATAACTAAAATAATGTATAATTTAAGGGTGTACAAAAGAATATGCCAAATTACGTTTATCTAATCCTATTGCGGGGTAGAGGATACGGGGCAAGGACCCTAAAGGTCCTAATTTAGGGTAGATCATCATACAAATTATCACACGTGCTGAACAAGTAGGCCGTGTACCCAAAACACTGCGACACTCATGGTAATGATGCGCGAATAACTTTGTTCTTGCCGGCTATGATTTCAAAAAATAGTTTATGGCGCAAACATAAGTTTGAAACAAAATACTACTTGCACAGTTAAAAGACAATAAACTAAGACAACTAACTGGGTCACAATAATAATAATGATTTTTGGTGTTAAAAGGTTGAGAGATGACCAATGATCCTGACACTCCGGGAACCTTGCCGTACGAAGTTACAAAATAAGTTCCACCTGGTATTTACAGAAGCGCGCCCTACAGGCTAAACAAGTTAGTATTGTAAATGATGCATTATGTGTTTTACATAACTTGATACTAGGTGTAGAGCAAAGGATCAGTGCGATGAGACGTACGTCGTAGTCATGAAACTAGCCAGTGTATTTTTTAACAAGAAGCTGCACGCTGAATCCATCCTCAGGCTGGAGTGAATATGTTACATGTGTAACTTGGAAGCAATTAGAGCGCTTATCAATTAGCGACCGAGGAAGACCGCGAACATAGCGTAATACGTCCTCGCCCTGGTTAAGGCCAGAAATGAGTGTTAAGCTGAATCAAAAAGCAAGTCATGAGCCGGGCCGGCCATGAGAAACTGAGTGCAGTATGAATGAGATGTAAAGCCTTTATCCACAAGCCGATCCTTTGGGGAGCACTGTGAAACCAGAAAACAGCGAATCATAAATCCAGCCCTGCAAACCACAAAACAACATTGGACTCTTAACAGCTACGGTGCAAATACATGCCCGAGTTGTGGAATGTTATCAGCGAAACTCATGAGATTTTATAAAGAATATCATTTCTGAATACACCACCTGCTCATACAGCAGCCGTGGTACATGGGATCATAAATAACAGGCGAAGAAAATAGTTTAATACTCAGTGTGCCGCCCTAACCCCTGCTTTCTGTTAAAAACTCACGACCAACAAACCTAGTCTACTCAAGCATGGTGTCAGATTTTATGACTTGAAAACTAAAGAACAGAGAACAGACAAGAGCCAGCTTATACTAACAGTCATAAATGCTGAAGCCAGTTTGAAAAGGAGCCACATGCAGACGGTCATTTTACAGGGAACATGCATTCCATATTTGACCAGATTGTGTGATTTTTTTGATTTTCGTTACCTACGTTGAAGAGAAAGAGTCTAAATTCCTACTCTCAGCCTTCTGGAAAATAGACGCAGCATTAGACTTGACACAGACATGCAGTCCGCCTGAAACCCCCACAAGATTTAAAACGTAACTCGCCACACAGCAGCCTGATCAATCTCTGAGAGCTTCTGACTCCAAAGATTGTAACTCTACCCTGCATGTTGGTCAAAACTCAAGCCGCCCGCCCCGGCCAAACGCAGCCCACCAGACAAGTTTATTGTGATCTCTAGAAGTAGAAACTTAGATATGATAACCTTTTACTCACTCAACAGGGGAAGTATGGAAAACAGCATACGATCTCTGTGCTGCGCTTCAACGCCACCCAGCGTCCCATTCTCAAAAGTCAAAGTTGAAGGATAATCTTGAAAATGTCACAACATAGTTCTGTGACAACGCCTCTTACTGAATCTGCAATCAGTTTAATCAAAAGGCTTCCAATTAAAAGCAGGACTAGGGCACCGTTCCAGGCTATAGTAGCCCTCATAGGAAGCAAATAATGATTGATTTTACTAACATAGGAGCAGACACAAAACTGAAAGAAAACGGTTCCTTCTACAAAGTGAAATGCACCCAGTCCGAAATCACACCATGCGGAGAGCCTGAATCATGAGATGAACGATGGCACTCATTTTACTCCAATAAAGATCCGGGGAAGTTGAAGCATGAATGCGAGTAAAATAGTTATTCGCAGCCAGGTTCAAACCAGCATACTCATGCGGTAAAGGTTAGATCATAGAGAGCTAACAGAACAATGTATACAACGTACCCCCCATGGCTAAAGCTGCAGACACGAAACAACTAATCAGAGGATAGAAGCCTCTAACTAGGTCTATGCACATTCTCCGAGCCATCCTCATCCAGTAATATATGTCAGTCAACATGAAATTACTAACAACTTAACCTACTGCAGAAATAACATCACACTGTGACTGAAGTTTGACCCCCCTGACTGATCAAAGCGCTGGCATCGCTTGAAACATTATGTGAACAGACCAAATGACAAACGACCGAGACCAACAAAGACCAGTTCTGACATGACTTGTGAACCTCACTGACCCTGCACAATGATAACATGACATTTTCCAGACAAGTTATGACGCGACCGAGTACAAACAAACACCTTTAGCGTAGACTAACTAAGCTACTCACTCCTATTGAATTCTTGGTGAATTAAAAAGAATTGAAGCATTCAAAAACAGACCTAGGATGAAACAGAAGGATTTTTAAATAAAACTGTGTGAATAATCAACAAACAAACTAATGCTCTAGCGCGATGATGACCTATTGACTGGGCAGGAAAGACATTGTACCCTGCCGTACCATCTACCACTCCTCAGTGGATCACCCTGACATGATTGCGCCTACTTCGTCAAGAGGGAACCTATTCAGCAAAATGTGTTTTTGCAAATCTTGATATGTCATGATAGAATACAAACTGCTATCTGTTTAGAACGATTATAATCCTGAATAAATGACACCAAGGCAAACATTCGATGACAGACTGAAGCTCGTGTAAACGAGGATGTTGAAATTATTACTTTATCAAAATCCAGATAAGCTTTGCGATATCGCTATCTAGCAAAGAAGAAGGATTATGTAGGTGCTTTTTGTAGAGCGCGTTTGTTGTTTCTATTTAATCCAACAATTAACAGCCACCTGATGGAATATACACAACGATAGCCCTAAATGAACTCGCCAATCATTATCCATTGAATTAAAATCGCACTCTAGGACATCGCGTGAACAATTCCCCCCAAAAATCTACTAGAGAAGTGGTTCTGGAAATGGCGAAACCTATCGCGTGAGTATATTCACGATCATTAACTGCTTGTGGTGATCGCCAGGTTGTGTTTGCTGTTGCCTGCAACGTGCTATTCCAGCCTCTCATCCTCAGCGGTGTATTGCATACGTAGTGATTGCGTTCCAGTGCATACCAGAGGTTTAGGATTACCAGAATATCCAAATGCGATCGTGGTGCCAGAGCACACTGATGTTGTCCCCTGCAAGATAATCTAAGCCACAGTGAATTGATGTGGATACTCATGCGCGAACCAGACACAAAGGCACCTTGTGTAGAATGATGATATGTGCTAAGAGGAGGGAGAGACAAACGACTGCGAATTAGATAATTGAACAGGAGTTACGATTCAGCGGTACATACAACTCATCACTGAATACACCTAGTGCCTCGCTCATTTCCGCCGTGCTATCTAGGCTTCTTATTATTTTTGTTGTATTTAAATTTCAACAGGGCATTATTATACTATTTGCGATGTTTTAAAATCATTTAAATTTCAGACATCACATCAGCACAAACTGAGGACTGCAGGCAGTTACCAGCAGAAAATGGCCACCCGCGATGCGGCGACCGTGACTTATGCGCACGGACGGAAGGAAACTGCCTCCCACGCTATGTCCTGCGTTAGCGTCCCATTTGCGCTAACTCATTGAGTGATGTGATGGATGGGTTTTTCCCACCTCCAAAAGGGCGATTGGTATGCATATATGATTCTGGGGCCTTTCTTAATTATACGCTTATCTATAGCTCTAATCTAAATATCATCTGCCCCTTGTTACTCATTCTAGCCAGCAGCGCCTCACTGCTACATGCTTACACAAAAACATAACTGTTGATTTCACATAAAGATGCCAAACTAGTCAAAGATAACTGATACAAGAGCGATGACACCCTTACAGGATCCTCATCCTTAGGCAGAATAACTACAACATAAAGGACTCAGCGGGGACTGAGAGTGCCAACGCCTGTCAGATGACACTGATGGTTAAGGGGTCGGGCCCCCTCAAACAAGGTGTGTAAGAAAGCAGAGCGAGGCCGTGATCAGGCTACACTGGAATAGCACAGAGGATAACCCATAAGTGAAAAGGGGCCCGCGTCTACTGACCTCCCCCCCCCCCCCCCCCCCCCCATGCTATCCATTACCAGTGATTTCTGCTGACTTAATGATAATGTTGATATTAAAGGAATCAGCAATATTTCATTTAATGGTATCGATGCTGCTATAGATAATCCCAGATAAATTAAATGACAGATTGATTAAACGAAATTAGTTAAACACATCGCAATGAATGAAAGTATTAACTAAGGACCTCACAGGGTTATTTTTAGTTATGTGTTACCTCTCCATAGCGTTGATTTAGGACATGTGCTTGTTTACCACAACGGAGACTGCCCTTTAAAGTGAAAAGTTTCTAATGTAGCCTAAACAGGATACTTGCTTTTTGCATAATGATGCACAATATTATTTTGCTAAGCATCCTATTTTGATTAAGCCACTATGTGCCTGCTTAATGATTATATAATTCAGCTGCTTGATAATACCTACACATATGCGCGTAAATACTGCCCTTGGATGATGAACAATGATTCTACATTCATGCATATAAAGTACCTCCCCCTTTCAGGTAGCTGACCTAGCCAAAAGGACGCTCTAAGGGATGTCGCCTCAGGGGGCAGAGAGGATAGACGAGACAATCAACACGCTAAGAGTCTACATTAACTGCATACACATGATGTTAGCAGAATTTATCTGCTGTGCTTCAGCGCATACGCTGCCTTTCTCTCTACTATTTCTCTAAATCATCGCACATACAGGTTTGCATGGGGTTAGACTTGTCTCCACTAGGTTTATCAACGTTTGCTTTAGACACAACCAGGAGGTCTACCTGAAGAGATGAGGTTCCTTCTATGTGAGGGCGGTTTTACCACGCCTGAGAGCTCGCAGAAGCGAGATGTCCCCTGGTCATATATAGGGATTAACACACACATACAGCGCGTGAATGATGTTTCGGAGGGTGCGTGACCCCGCTTGCAGGTAGGTCAACTACCCAGATCTGCCATAGGGCACGTCTTTCACTGATACTAAATTAGTGAGGCGCATTTAAAGACACCTCATCAGCGCGCGCTGCTTGTTAGGAATAACCCTTTATTAATAGGCTCATAGCCATGCTTTTACATACTACCCTTTCATGCAGTAGTGAATGGTAAGTATAATAGATAATGTTATCCCTGGTACTGCATTACCCACAAATAGGCAATAAGATATAGCCTCAAAGAAATACAGTAGCAAGGACAGATTGACCCAAGGATTGTCCATAACTGACCTGAAGCTGAGGGCACTGCCGGAGTAGATAGTGCGAGCCGCTGATATTACTGGTTTTGTTATAGATAGCACAGCACACTTACATAGGTTACGGAGGAATGCGACACCCGCCTAATAAACACATTCATAACAGATGACACCACAATAGCGTGACACATCAGATCTAATGATAAATCACTGGGGCGTGAGCAGCACATCCATTGCATTGAATTGCCACATGATATAAACTGTATGGGACCTTCTTATCGCGCAGGCTCTTGTCATGCTCTAACAGACGGCCGACGCGTCGAGACGAGAGGAGCCTCAGCGCTCCGATCTCCGTATCAATCATTCCTACTGCTCTCCTATAACTATAGAATAAAAAGAGACTAAAAAAGTACATAAGAAACTGGTTGCAAAGTCGTTACCTTGTTAAGAGTCTTTAGATAGTGAGTGTGATCGCCTATCATGCGGGCAACAAGTACCGCAGGAGCTCCGCATGCCATCTAGACGCCCAGCAGGAGGGGCCCGCCGGTAATAAGCCTCGGAACAGTGCTGCAATGCCCAGAAGTTGCACCACGTAGATATTGCAGGCCTTGTCAAAAATTGTGCATTCCTCAGCCTATGGAGAAAATTTTTTTTCTTCTTAATGAGTCCCCGCCGCCTAGCCCCTAGCACTTCACAAAATATTGCCACACATCTACAAATATTGCCCAGCAACTGCTATCGGCATAAAACTCATAAATGGAGTCCACATCCAAACTTTCAGCCCTGCTATGCTTTGTTGTCCCTGCCGGGTATACCACCGTCGATTATGCTATTGTGCGCTAGCAATGTATAGTGTTCATGTCCTTCGCATGGAAATTACAGCCACTCTTCCACATCCTCAGTGTCACGATGATGTGGATTAGATAATGTCGAATAATCTAAAGAATATGCAATAATATTATTTCGAATATTCTAACTATTAATAACTTCTATAAATTTTACTAAATAATATTCTCGGCTCTGTATTAAGGGTTGTCCTGTTGAATACCTAGCCCAATAAGCGCCTGATGTATTAGCGACAAAATTGAAGGGAAGAGGCAAGCACTAGACATATATGAACAGTTAAAACTACTGCCACACACATGCGATCATGAATTCACACAATTCTTAAATACAGAATTATTAACAATAATACAGTCAAACTGAATGTCAAACATAATTTCTAGTCAGCAACTCTGTACTATGCATCAAAACAATCCAACCTAAACAACAAAAAAATACCAAGCGAGAATTAAAGAATAAGCCGAGACTAATGGGCTATAGTACAATATTAAACAAGTCTGGATCAACGATGGTGAAAACCTTATGACTGAAAGAGTACATGCAAGATTATTAACAGAGCCAATTGAATTAATGTTCTGAGCAACCAAGCGATCAATCATTGAAGAATCAGCGAAATCGCAAGTGTCACAGTTCCAGTCTATAAGGAAACTAACTTAGGCTAAATAATTGGTCTACCTTCTAGACAACATACATGACAATGCAAGATCACATAAAACTATATTTTAAATATAAATAAAATTTTAAGAAATGATTTTGCAGCAGAGGCAAAATCCAAAGAGGGGAGACTAAGGCACGCCGTCCAAAACAACGATCAGTCAGGACGGGCACGCCTGGATATCTACTCACACGATGGCGTTCAAAAATCTGGCCACGTTTGCTGTGTCAGAGTCAGTATCATATCAGCGGAACTAGAAAGGAAGACAGCAGCAGTGTCCTTAGAGAATGCCCACAGATTAGCACTGCAGTCTAGCAGTCACCAGGTGCATATCTCATACTGCCCCCTGTGTTGTCCCCCTGATGTGCAGCAACCCAGGAGACAGGCTAGAGCAAGACGCTTGCAGACAGAATCATAACATAGCTTAGTAGTTACCAGAATTCAGTTCCCATCCCTAGGTATGAGCCCAGTTCCAGTTTATTGTGAGGTGAGATACCCAGCACTACTAACTTAAAAACTGTACTACTGAACTCAATGTCCTACCCCTGTTATGTTCACTGGTGAGTGCAGTGGTGCGATGCCTTCTCCTGAAGTCGATATACCCACGCTCGATCACCGGGTCCTTCATGCTTATACTGGGGTAGGCCTGCCAAGCACAGTTATAAACTCTGTGGAAAACTACAACTAGATCACATTCATCGACTCGAGGCATTGTCCTTTGAGGGTGCCCAATAAACCAGAAGTCAGATGAGAGGCTTAAGGAGCTAATGTAAGCAGTTAACGGCTACTGCGCCCAGTAAATGTTCTATCATACCTCAACAGTTTGGTGCCGTGAACCGAAACTTGGCCACATAACTAAAAGGATAATAATTGACTACGAGCACGCCCGAATGTCGTTCCTACAACACCACAGGGTTCGACCAAAATCAAAAAGCTAAGGAAGGATCCTATATTTAATTCTCTTATTAGCCTGCTAAATAGTGTAGCAACCCGGCACTCGTTAGTGGAATAGATATCTGTGTTAAACTTTTCCTTTTTTTTTTTTTATACTTAAATTTACAGTCTTAGATCGTTTGTTGGGGTAAAATATGTTGTGTAAGTTGAATAAGTATTCTACGGTAAAGAATGATCTATCATTAGACGTCTAAAAATATTTGTATGATTGCACAAGATAAGTTTTAGCCATAGATACTGAATTGTGAGGCTTTAACATACTTTTTCGGTCGAGATACTTGAATGGTGAGACTATGAAAAGTAAATAAGTTCTGGATTTGGCAATCCAAACTCAGTCCTGACGAGGACTGGGGTAATTAGGCTGGGGTTAGTAAGAGCCTCCCCGAGAGACTGAGGACCCCTCTAAGTGGCAAGGGATAGGACCCCGAGACCCTGAATTGGCAGGTAAGGGAAGAGAGCCCGAGATACTTGAATGGTGAGGACTGTAAGAGTAAATTTAAGTAAAAGGAATTCCAGGGAGTGTTCGGGGGGTTGATTCCTAGGTTTCAAATCGGGTTTGGCATCACAGCGGTCGGACCAGGAGAGATTGAAAAAAGTCCTGCTGAGTGGAAGGGTTAGAGGCCCTCCGCGCGCGCAAGCTATAAATCCTGTTGTATTTATATTTGTATTTGTTGTTTTTGTATTTGTCTAACTGGATTTACTGTGCATATGAGTGAGAAGAGAATAAAATTGAGTGGCTGCGAATGGCTATGAATGGCTGCACTTGAGTGTGAGTGACTGTAGACTGTAGAAGCGGTGATTATATTATAAAGTGTACTACCACAGTATAATGCACTTGAGTGTGAGTGATTGTAGAAGCTGTGATTATATTATAAACTGTACTGCCATAGAATAAGGCATAAGCGGTGAAGTGATTGTAGTAGGTGTGATTATATTATAAACTGTGTCAAAAAAAAAAGAGACAAGTCGAGCAACATGGAAAGAGAAATAGATGGGGAAAAGAGTGATGATGGATGGGAAAAAAGAGAAAAGTTAGGTAGATGGTTGAACCGAGAATATAAGAGGCATCTGAAGGATAAAGACAGTTGGTTGATTAAAGCAGATGAGAAAGGACGATTTGGTGGAATAAAGTATAAAGTTGAAGAGACACAGGGAAAAAACAGACAGAACGGGGTAGTTTGTTGGCTTGGTGGCAGGGATTGATCCACTGCAGCAAGGACAGAACACAAAAGAGGCACACAGAAAAAACAGCACTACATACCCCCCCCCCCAGGTCCATCCAGATTTCAATGTCCGTTGTTGACCTCATCAGCTGGAATGACAAAATATGTCCCTTTTTCATTGGGAGATTTACAGGCATTAGTGGATAAGTTGCCACCTATTGCAGGATGTGTTATGATTTGGGGTTGTTTTGGTTTTGGTTTCGGGTTTTTTCTTATGTTTATCACAGTTAAGGTTTTGAATCGTTCTTTTGCTTGTTATTATTATTATTATTATTATTATTATTATTATTATTATTATTAGATTTTGAATCATGCTTCTGTTTATTATTTTTCTTATTTTTCATGTTTTAGTCTTGTTCATCTTTTGTCAAGTTTGGTTTTTGGTTCTGGTCATGCTTTAGTTTTTGTTTGTATATTAGAGTCTCTGTCTTTGCTCCAGCCACATTTTGTTCTGTCTGTCAATTATCTTTATTCGGTTCACCTGCTCCAAGGTAATCTGTCTCCTTGCTCCACCTGGTTTTCACTCCATATATACACACCTGTTCAGTTAGTTATCGCGGAAACATTTCTCATATCATGTCTTGTTCTCAAAGCATGCTCATGTCTTGTGGTTCATGCCATGCCTGTCTAGCCAGCCTGCTCCTGTTTTGCTCCTGCCTCCTCCGTGAGTGAATTTTTGTTTATTAAATCCTTGTCACCTACCGTCATGCTGCCTGCTCGTCTGCATTCTGGGGTCCTTTATCTCGCAAGCCCTAACAGAATGTTTCCGCCAAACTTGGACCTCACAGACAAGCAGAAGTACGACGCCTTGGATCGTTAGGTGGAACGTCAGAAGGAGGAGGCGATAAGGAATCTGCAGACCCACCTGGAGGTGCTGCCCTCTCCCCTGCTGGCTCCGACATTCCCCTCCTGCTTCCGTACCGGCAGCTAAGCCGTCATCTTCCTCCCGCCGCAGGAATCGCCGACGTGCAGGGGTTAACAGCCGGTGGGCTGGCGAGGAGGTGGCTTCCCCGCCAGTTGACGTGAGGGCTGCAGCAAGCAAGCCCGCACCTTCGTCTGCCACAGCAATGTCTCCCAGGCTCGCTGCAGCAAGTAAGCCAGCATCTTCATCTGCTACAGCAAAGTTTCCCAGGCTCGCTGCAGCTCCGCCCGTGCCGTCTTCAGCCCGGTGTTCTGAGGCAACACCAGAGGAGCTGGAAGAGCGATTAAGGTTTTTTGCCCTCCAGATTAAGAGCTTCAGCAAGACCAGTCTCCTGTATTTCTCTCCTGAGCAGATGCAGAGAATCAAGCAAATGGAGGAGGATTATGAAATGGTAGTAAGGCCATTCTCCTTCACCCACACCAAGCCACATGAGCGCTGCTGCTGAGCAGCCTACGTCAGGTCTCCAGAGCGCTGCTGCTGCTATTGAGCAGCCCACGTCAGGTCTCCAGAGCGCTGCTGCTGTTGAGCAGCCCACGTCAGGTCTCCAGAGCGCTGCTGCTGTTGAGCAGCCCACGTCAGGTCTCCAGAGCGCTGCTGCTGTTGAGCAGCCCACGTCAGGTCTCCAGAGCGCTGCTGCTGTTGAGCAGCCCACGTCAGGTCTCCAGAGCGCTGCTGCTGTTGAGCAGCCCACGTCAGGTCTCCAGAGCGCTGCTGCTGTTGAGCAGCCCACGTCAGGTCTCCAGAGCACTGCTGCTGTTAAACAGCCCACAGTCAGGTCTCCAGAGTGCTGCTGCTGCTGTTGAGCAGCCCACGTCAGGTCTCCAGAGAGCTGCTGCAGCTCAGTCCACGTCATGTCTCCAGAGAGCTGCTGCAGCTCAGTCCACGTCATGTCTCCAGAGAGCTGCTGCAGCTCAGTCCACGTCATGTCTCCAGAGAGCTGCTGCAGCTCAGTCCACGTCATGTCTCCAAACTGCTGCTGCAGAACAGTTCACGCAAGTTCTACAGCCTGCTCCAGAGTTTCCGGAGGGGCCCGTGGGCGGGGCTGCCTCCACTTCCTAGCCATGTTCCGGAGGAGCCCGAGGGTGGGCTGCCTCCACTTCCTCGCCATGTTCCGGAGGAGCCCGAGGATGGGCTGCCTCCACGACCAGGTCCTGAGCACCTCCTTGGTTTCGTCTGGGGGGTGCTCACGGAACTCCGGCCTGACGCACAGCCTGACTCACCACAGCCTGGGATGACGCCTGACCCCAAGTCTGCCTCAACCTCCTCCACACGCCGCAGAGGACGTCGTAAGAAGGGGGGGGCCTCAGCTCAATTCTTCGAGGGTCTCGGCGACGTTTCAGCCTCTGCTCACGCCACTGAGGGTCTCTGCGACGCCTCAGCTGCATGCTCACGCCACTGAGGGTCTCTGCGACGCCTCAGCCCCTGCACACGCCACTGAGGGTCTCTGCGACGCCTCAGCTCCTGCTCACGCCACTGAGGGTCCTGGTTCTGACCTCTGAACCCAGAGACGAGGGGTTCGAGGAGGAAGCGCTGTCGGAACTGGACGTGGTAAAATTGGATTTGCAAATTAAAGTCAGAAGTGAGGACTTATCTGTTAAACTCATAGAGGTGACAGGAAAGTCGCAAATATTACCGAACTTCAGGAGAGTTGAATGCAGTGGTGTAACACGCAGTAAGCTGCTTGTAAAACGTGTTTATTCGTAATCAAGTACACCAGTGATTAAGGGACACTTGTAAGGCAAATTCTGGATTGAATCAGCCCTGCATCTCTTCGTCAAACCAAAAGTACTATCACGCGTCAAGTCTCATCTAACCAACAAAACTGCTGCATGAGCACTAAAGATTTAAGAGCCTTTGCCACAGTAGAGGGGAAACGTAAGTAGACCTCGAGGGGACATGGGGGATTTTTTTTTTGCGTCCCCACGCAATACTTTTGCGTTCGCTTGCAAAAGTTGTTAATCGCCTTGAGAAAGCTGTACATTTTGGAACAGCAGCACAGATGACAAACTGCTCACAAAACAAACAGCACTGATATGGCACTGATATGGTTTATTTGTCATATGCAGGTTAATACCAGTCAACAATGTGTAATGGGAATTCTTTCTTAAGTGCTATGAACTTCATTCACCTTTCTCCTCTGACCTCTGTGTTTTTATTAGTGTTCTGTTATTTAGAGCAGATGGACTCTAAATCTATTACCAGAAGGTTTATGGTTAAGACTCCCTAAAGAGTTATGTTTTGAGGGAGGGCAGATGGGGTCCTCATTAATAATTTTCTTACCTCTGACCTGGGAAGGTTTAGGGGCCATAAAATTTAAAACTCTTTGAAGCTGAGATAAACACCCTCATTCTGCTATAAATATGATTTGTACTTTGTGTTCGGGGCTCTGTTACAATCTGACTTGCTTGGTGAAAATTTTTAAAACGTGTATGACTTTGAAAAAACCCTTTTAAAGGTTTAAAGGCCCGGGCCTTTTGTCTATTAAATGAGTTAACTTCTCTCTCATTTTCAAAAGAAAAATTTAACCACAATTTTTGGGCAGTAGTGAAAAGGACGCCTGGCCAGCCTGAGAAATCATCCCCTCCATTTTTTACAGAAGGGGAGTCCTACAGAGCCTGCCTCTACTTCTGGCCGGGTGGCTCAAAAACCATTATCTACAAAAATATATCGGGTAGAGGTTTTATCTGACTTATTTAATATATATTTTCTTTATTATTACACTTTCACCTCCTAATTAAATTGATTAAATTTTTTGGAGTGGGAGAAGGGAGGACATCGGCTGAGGCCAGGTTCCTTTGTAAAGGTATCGGGGAAAGGGTTTTTTTTGGGTAACAAAAAGACAACAAAAAAAAAAGGGGTTTTGCAGGGGGGTTTTTTAGCAATTTCTACACCTTTAAAAAAAGGAAAAAACCAGGGGGAAAACGTGCCGCTGAACAGGTAAAAAAAAAGGGTTCTGGAGCCTCAAAGGCATCAGGGGGGGGCCTTCTCCAAAAACTCTGCAATTTAAAAATAATGAAAAAAAAAAGTGGGGATATTGTGTTTAAATGTGCTTTAAAGGTGGGGAAGATAATTTTGGTTTTCCAAAAGGGGGAATTTTTAAGTGTAAATCAGTTGAATAAAGGGAAAAAAGTTGATGGATGGAGATTGGGGAAAAAAAATTAAAAATAAAAAAAAGATAAAAAAACAAGATTTAGATCAGAGAGCAATAGGGGGAAAAGTGTTGAAAAATGGATTTACGGAAGGGCTATCCAGGGAAAGAAATCTGAATTAAAACAGAGTGGCAGGGGAAAAGATTTGTCTGGAACGGGGGGGAAACGGGCATGACAATGCTGGTTTCCACTTCCATATTGACCTTGTGATGCTTACCCCCCTGTCCATATCCATCTTTACAGAAGGAGTTGCGGGGCCCCCAGGTGGCAGACCTCGATCTAGACCCCCGTCCTCCCCCAGCAGCAGGTCAAGGGGTAAATCAGCCCCAAGTCAGCCAAAAGTCAACTCCCCAGTCCCCCTTCAGCATCAGCCCATGAGTCAACCCTCACATCCACCTGCGTTTGCAGGCTGATCTCACCGAGCTCAGCCCCCCAGCGGGGCAGAGAGTGTGATCATACACCCCCTTTTCCCCTCTAACCCCATCCTTTCTAAGAAAACTGCTACAGATGAGCAGCGACCGGGATCATCGAAGGACGGAAAATCACCTTTATTCTACTCTCCTATTACTTTTCTTGAGTTTGTATGGCTAAAAATGGAAAACAGCGAGGTGATGCAAAAAAGAGGGGAAGAGTATCAAGGGCCCCTTTTGGAAGTAGCCGGAACGAATGAGCCTCATTTGGTTTTCGAAAGGGACTGCAGCCGACACCCAAGCCAGCGCTGATTTTTTTTCAGATCCGTAGAAAGGGAAGAAAGTTTGCCACAGAATTAAAAGTTTATACCCGGAATGAGGCCGACTGAACAGAATTCGCCGCCTCCTTGCAGCAAAAATCCAACCTGGAATTTAGTTGGTTTGAGACTGCCAGATCCTTTTTTGCGCCTTGGCGTGACAACTGGTGGTAAAAAATGGTGATTTAAATCATCGAAAAGGGGCCATGGTAAAAAATGCCGGGGGAACTTTTGTGCACTGAATTGATCACAAAATTTCCACAGAGGATGATTGTTGCCGTGCTACAACAAGTCAAAACAGCCTGACGAGACTGTCGCTGATTTTCTTTACAGGATGGAAGAACTGTTCAAAAAACATTCCAGGAAATGAACGCCTTGCTAACTTTACTGTTTTGGGGGCCCTTTTGGGAAAAATGCTGTGTGGAATATATTATGGAAGGACTTTCTCCCGAAGGCAGCACAAACTAAGACTCTTTTGTTAGCTGAAGACATGGGGTGCGTTTCGAGGAGCTAAAAAGACATGCTTTACACAGCGATGACGTTATCAACGACAGGAAAAAGAAAAAAGTGAAAAAATAGAGACTGATTTGCATAACGCTGCTTTGACCTGTACTACAGTACAAATCAACGTGGTTTTTTTTTCCCTGGACGGGCCCGGGGGACCCCCGGGCAGAGGTCGGGGAAGGGTACAGTGGTCCCGCCCCGATGCTTGCCAAAAAACTGTGGACAGATGGTCACTGGAAGAATGAATGTCCGGGAAAAAAAACTCCAGGGGACTAAAAGGGTAACTGCGGGGGGGGGGGAGGGACCCTGATCTGGTCCCCATTCGCATTGAGGAGGGGTCCTCTTAAGGAGTTGTGGGTTTCAAAAACCACACACAGTTGCATGATGATACTGATTCAAAAGGGTTGCTTACAGAGGCTAAATTACACTAGAAGGTCTTCGTTTTTTACAGGCACGTATCTCCATACACAAACCCTGTTTTAAAAAAGAATGCCATGTTTTCTATGAGGTTGGACGGGAAAAATTTTCTTTTTTAGATTCAGGAGCGCCACACTCTTTTTTTATCAGCTAAATGTATCAAAAAAGCCCCCCAAAATTGGGTCTTTATGTTATTTTCTTCCTCTGCTTCGAGTGAAACAGTTGGGGGAAAGTTTTTCTTTTCCTCTAAAGTGGTCCACTCCACAAGGGTGCAGTTAAAACATTTTTTTTTGGTTTTCCCTTTGTGTCCTTTAAACTTGATGGGTAAAAAGATTTTGATGTGCAGATTGATATTGCTATTATTTCAAACCTGGGCTGACAGTTCCACTAAAAAACGACTTTGACTATGACTACACTGCAGTACATTGGGCCCCAGATCAACCCTTATATTCATATCATGGAAAGCTTCCATTTGGTCCGTACCTCAACACTTTTCACATTGGCGTAATGCTGTGACACCTGGCATGGGGGATAATGGAGCAGATGATCTGCATTGTACTTCAATGTATCGAAAAGGGCCATTTTGACTTGAGGCAGTTGGTTTCAAATTACAAATGAAGGGGAAGTGCACCCCACAGTACTGGAAAATCAAACGCGCTTTATCTGTGCTTTGACCTCTGAACCTGCATTTTTTTCAATTTCTGGTTTATACCCCAGTATCGTTGGCCAAGTCTGAAAAAATTTGGGAAAGGAAGGTGGGGTTTTTTTTTTTAGGGGTTCCTCCTTTTCCACAGTTTGGAGGGAGACAGACGTCCCATATGTGTTTGTGTCTCCTTTCAAATGCTTTTTCAAAAGACATTGTCCCACTTTTGTTACCCCGTAATCTTTCAGTGAACGATTTTTAATTTCCCCGTTTTTTCCCCTTTGGAACACCGTTGTTCCCTGTAAAAAAAATAGGCCCCTGGGTTACCTGATGAATGGAGTTTGCGGGGCCGCAGGGGTCAACCCCGTCTGTTTGCCCCCGCACCACAGTTCCAAAAACCTTTTACGATTATGTCACAAATTCCGCCAGGAGCTAAAATTTTTTTCAGTGATAGACCTGGCAAATGATTTTTTTCTGGGCCCCGTGCACAAGGACAGTCAGTATTGGTTTCTTTTGAATTTGATGGGAAGCCCTATTGTTTTTACTCGTCTTTGTCAGGGCTACACTGAGAGTCCCCCTATTTTTTTCACAGCTCTGAAGGTCTTTGGTGATTTGCTTGTCTCCTGGAATGCTTTTAACAGTATGTGGATGATTTTTTTATTATCAGCAGGATCAGGGGTCAAGTAGGAAAGACAACTTTAAGCTGCTTCAAATCTTTTGAAAAGGACACAAAAATTTCAAAAATCTAAATGCAGTTTTGTGCAGGAAGAAGTGACAATTTCTTTGGGCGTTCTCTACAAAAAGCAAAAACTGTCCCCTCGCGCATTGAAGCAGTTCTGACATCCCAAAACTTTTCACAAAAACAAAAAAAAGTCATTTTTTGGGTTTGACAGGCTTTTTACGAGCTCACATTTTTACTCGAGCTGGAAGCGCCTTTGGGCCGTTTAATTAAAGGGGGGGAGCCGGCAGCTGCAGCAAAATTAAATGGACAGATGAGGCAGAACTGGGTTTTTTTTTAAAAAAAGCCCTGTCTTCTGCGCCTGCATTGGCTTTACCGAACTCTGGCAAGCCCTTTTTTCAAATGGTGGATGAAAAAAAATTTTCAGTCATCTGTTTGTTGCAAACCCTGGTGAAAATTGCGACCCCGGGGCTTTATTCCACAAACGTCCCGTGGGGGCCGGGGGGTGCCTAAATTTTTTGCGAGCTATTGCGCAGCTGAAAAAGTATGTTAGCGGCACGTGACATTGTTGGATTAATACATTACATTTTTGTTTCCCCATTCTGTTTCCATCACCTCCTGGAACAAAAGACTCTCTTTATCCGCACAAGGTGGCTTAGGTTTCCTCAATATTTTGGGACATGCCTAACATTACAATTTAAAAAGTTGTAACACTTTAAACCCCGCCACATTCTGCCCACTGAGGGGGATGGGGAAGTAGACTGCCAGCTGTTTAAATGTTTTTTTTATCCCTGTCCTGACTTGCAAGACACCCCTTTTTCTAACCCTGATTTTGTTTTGTATTAGATGGGGCTTCCCCCCCTTCTGGGTGGGTCTGAATCAATAGGGTTTGCCGTGTGCTCTGACTCGCTTTTTGCGCTCAGGGCATTTGCTAGGCACTACTCTGCTCAAAAAAGCGAATTAATTTTCCCCCCAAGAAGCTTGAAAGTTGGCGAAGGAAAACTGTACTATTTACACAGACTCAAGATATTGTTTAATCACAAATGCGAATAAAGCTTAGAAACCGTTTAATACGATAAAAAAAAAAAGCACTAATGGCGGGAAAAAAAGTACAAATCATGCGCAGTAATAAGCAAATTTAAAATTCCAGATGTGGTTTCTGCAGTTTTTTTTTTTTATTGTCCAGAGTTTTTAGTAGTTTGACAGCTGTGGAAATAAGGTTTTTAGTCTGATTTAAGATCCTTTTTTTAAAGGCAGATTTCAAAAAAAAACTCATAATCTCAAAAAAGGGTCTAGTTTTGTTCCATTTTGCAGTTATCGGGTTTGGAAACTATCCCACAAAATTTTGCGGATAAGCAAAGACGTTTTCGTAGAAAGCAAAAAAATATTGCGCAAAAAAAAAAATGTCCCCCCGCGGGCTCCGTATAGAAAAAGGGTTCATCAAGGGAAATATTAAATAAAAACGTTGTGAAAAATAGAAAAAAAATTTTAAAGTACCATTAAAAAGTAAAATTAATTTTTTAATACCATTAAATATTAATTTCCACTAATTACGCCATGTCTTTTAAAATTATACTTATTTTCCGGGGGACATTTAATTGCATAATAGTCAATTTCTGATATAAAGGGAAATTTTGTTTCTAATGATGTGTATTAAATAAAAAAATGGTACCTTTTAAATTTTAAAGGACATTTAATGTTTTCATTTCTTTCTGTTACATTTACTTTACTTAGGGACATTCAAAAACATTTTTATTTAATGATGATTCTATTTATTAATTTCGTCCTTTTTACCTCCATTCTTTATGCCTTTTAGGGGGGGGTCATGTCAAATTTTTAATCCCGGTGTTTTTGGGGGAAAAAATCTAAAAAAATGAGGATGGGGTCCCTGAGGACCGGGCTGGGAACCATTGAGATCAGGGCGTCAGATAGACGCTAGTGGTGTTGAGCATTTTTTTTATTTGCAAAAAGTGCCCTCCTGAAAACTTTTTTTTTTTTTTTTTTTTAGTCAGTGTACAAGTGTGGGGCTCAAGCGTAACATTCATGAATTTAAAGGCCTATCCAGTTCCCCACATTTTGAAAATGTTCGATGAACAATACCCTTCCAACACAATCCTGCCGAGCAGAGCCGGAGAGGTGGACGTGTGCTGGTCTAGCATTACCCGCCTCTTCTCTCCTCCTCTCCGCCGTCAGGATAGAGCCGCCCTGCCGACAGGCCGGCTAAACCATCCAGGAAACAAACAATACGAATATACTTGCTTCCCAACCTTCAGATGTAAAAAGTTAAAACTTCACCTTGCCTCCATTTTATCTAAAAGAACAGGCCAATGAATGGCCTACCTTACACGCTATTGTCCTTCATGCCGCAATCAGCGACCAGGGGAATGTCCTACGATTTAATCTAGATTAAATTAGCAAGAAAATAAATAGATTCCAAATTCTATCTAATAGATGTCTGCTGACTTCTGTTTGACTCATCGTTTTTTTAATGCAAAAAGCCAAATGAGCTGGTTAAGTTACAATTCATACACTAGGCTACTAAAAAAATACCTGTAATAAAGTTCAGTAAATGTGGAGCATGTAGGCTGTTTTTACTTCTGTGTGTAAAAAACTATGATGTAATCAGAGTATTTAATTTCTAAATAGCAGACCATCAGTTCTCAGGAATTGTAATCCATTAATTTTTACTTCTTTAAGAATTATTTCTGTCATATCACAACGGCGACATGCAAGAAGTAGTAACGATGATTCCTCTTATGATAATCTCAGTCTCATTTTGACTATAAAGATTTTATAACTAATTTTTTTCTGGGCTATAGTTGTTTTACACTGTAGAATGGCGCTCGCGTTACTCACATTTCTGAAGATACTTCATTTAGTTTGACCTACATGGTAAAATTTGGTCAATGTAACCTGCTTTGCTACAACAAAGGTTATTTGGTTGCAGAAGTATTTGTGATAAAAGTACAGAAGCATATAGTCATAATCAAGGACCAAAACACGTTGTCATCAGTGTGTAAGAAGAAAGAACATTTGACTCAGGAAGTCATGTTAAAGGCTGGTTGTGAGTCAGTAATCGAACTTTTTTAACAAATCTTATCTTGTTGCCTTCAGTAATCTTATGAATTTTGTAATAATGCATTCTTCGTTTGAGTTTTTTCATGGGTGGTCACAGCTTGGTTTTTTGGTGCTTTGTAATACATAAAATTATGTTCTGCTGTCGCCTGTAATAAATCTCAACTACAAAGGCAGCGACAGCTCCAGTAGCCGCACAAGGTGACCTTTTTTTCCACTCAGGCACCTGCCCCCCCAAAATTTCTGCTTGCACGCCACTGATTGAGATACAGCTTGTAAAGTGTGAAGGTAATGCCTTTTGCACTTTTGTGCACCAAGTACAGCTTCTCTTGCTAAAAGGGTTTTGGGGGGGAAAAAAAAATTTTTTTTTTTTTTCTTTCGTTCAGCAATTGAAACATTATAAGTAATGTATGTTCAAAGGGAAACAACACTTAATAAATCAGTAAAATACAACTATGACATTTTGTTTATTCAATTAAGATAGTATGGTCTGTTTCCATGTTTGATATTTTATTATTCTTACATTATTATCTTTACTTGAGCTGGCCTTTACTACAGCTAAAAAAACTAGGGACCTAACTGGTCCTTCAAACCAAAGAAATTGCCCCTAAAGACTAGTGAAAAGAACAACAAAAATGGGAGATGGCACCGGTAGTGGGGGACTCGTTCTACAATGGGAGCGGGATGGGAGTGGGAGTCAATTTACAGGAGTGGATGGGACCAGGATTTTATTTGTATGCTGGCCCCTGCGGATTGGGATGGGACACGACATTTTCGGTGGAGCGGGATGGGACAGGAGAGAAAATCCACTCCCAGTCGTCACCCTATCTAGGGACAACCGTCTTACAGCCCATACTGACACACCCATGAGGAGGACCGAAGGCAGCGTCGGCGCCCGGCCGGACCACCATGTTGCCTGCAAGGTGGGAGAGAACGTTGAATTTTTTATGGACACTGGAGCAACGTTATTCACCATTAACCAGCAAAAACCTCCTAAACCACTGCTCTCTACCAATGGACTGTTTCGGTGATGGGCTTACTCAGGGGCTGCACAAAATTCTTGCCTGTGACTGTACCACTCCTGTTCAGATGGGACTCAGAGAGTAACTCACCCTTTTGTGTGTCACCAGCACAATGTTAATTTCCTGGGCCCAGTGACTTATTAGTGAAGCGGGGGCTTGAGCCAATCAGTGCTGTGTGGTCTGATGGGTTAACAGTACTTTTCCAGATGGTTCCTCTTGTGAGCATTGTGGACAAATTTGCTTCAGCATGGACAATATCTTTTTACAGCCAGGTTGCAGAGGAATATGCTGACATCTACTGGGGACGCTGACGCCACCTTCTTCTCCAAGCACAGCTTCTCTGTGATCAAGCTGTGGAAACCTGATTCAAAGGTCTCCTGCCCCTACACCCTCCGCCGGACCCGCCTCATGGTCACCTCTTTTCTACGGGGACCGTTGTCACCTGAATGGTACCAAGATTGCTAAGGACATTGGGAGGAGTGAGTTTAAAGCGCATCTCTGGCAGCTGGGGATGGCGTGACCACCTCAGTCACCAACTTAAGGTATTCTGAAAGCACAGACACACGGTACAAAATGTACAGCTACTGATGAAGTCCTGTGGCAGCACGAGATGCTCAACATTGTCATATGGAAGAGAAAAAACAGATCATCCTGAAGACGCAGCTCTTTAGCAGAGCCTACCGTATCAGTTATGGGTGATGTAGGATAACCCCTGCGGCCCAGTCTCTTTTCAGTTGATAGGCCTCGCCCATTTGGGGTATCCAACAAACAACAAAGCTCAGGAAGCATCAAAGGGACACCATTGAAGGCCGAAGGCAAGCAGGTGTGTCAGAAACCTCAGCCTCATCAGGAACACAACCCATCCTTTCCTGTAGAGAAAAAAGGTACTGGAAAATACGCATGGCACAAATAAATTAATTACTGGTGATCCTACTGTTCCCAGTCCAAATTCCCATGTTGCTATCTCCAACACTCCATAGTTGACCTTCACAGCAGTGGTACACATGCATTGATCTAACGAATGCCTTTTGCCTTTGCCATAGCAGAAGAGGCGAGACATTTTTTCTTTCACCTATGTTGGGGAGCAGCAGCGGTAAACCCGTCTTGCACAAGGGTCGCCCTCCCCAGTATATTTAACCAGGTTTAGAAAGATGTGGTACAGATTGCCCCACTACCACAGAACGTGACTCAAATCAGTACCGTGGATGAGTCTTGGAAGCATCCTACAGCGGAGCTCTGTTTGCAATCTACAGAATGGACTCAAGGTCAGTAAAAAATAAAACTGCAAAATTAGCAAGGAGGAAGCAAGTGTACCTTCCTGAGACAGAGTTATTACCCAAAGTCAGTTCACATAAAGCGCAAAGTATTTTAACACACCCTAAAACTCTTCAGGCGCTGAAAGACATTGCTGTTCATTTTTGGGCCTTACAGGCTTCCAGGCGGAACTACATCCCAGGTTACACCGATCTCACACAGCCCTCGAGAGGCCTAGTCAGAGAACAAGGGCATGCGGCAATATCAATAATGTCCTTAAGGGACACGGGAAGAGAGGAAGCTGTATGTGTTAAAGCAGCTTCTCTCCAACGCGTGAGCTTACGCTCCCAGACTAAACCACACCATTTTATTTTGATGTTCTGTAACTCAACGGATAGTAAATGGTGTTGGTTTGGTTTCAGAAAAACAAGGGGGAGAAGAGGAGAGTGCGGATGTACGTTTCAGTAAGATGATAACAAGGAAAACGGGCACCCACAATGCACACAACATGCGGCAGGGTTGGCAAAGTTAATAAAAAAACAGATCACTAGTGATGGCGGCACCATCTGAATGTCTTTATAACAACTCACCAGTTGGTGGTGGCATATGTGAACTCTCAAAAGTTTACCAGACAGCCTGAGACAACACAGGTTCAGGCAAAAATCTTGGAGGCACCCAACAGAACCCACACCACGAGGGCAATAAATGGGCAGATGGAATAACACAGGGAACCACATCAATGTGAAGAGATGAGTTTGAGGACAGAAAAAGGTAAGCAGATTTAGCACGCCAGCCTTCTTGCAGGGACCACAGGAGAGACAGCTGTTCACAGATGGGGGTTGTTTTCGGCATGAGCAGAAGGCAATGAGGCTGCTATGCTGTGGTGAACAGACAGAATGCAGGACTGGTAACAGTGGAAGCAAAAAGGTTGGAAGGGACTCCAATCAGCCCCAGAGCAGCAGAAGTTATGGGCAGTTAATAGCTGCACTCAGACTGACAGAGGGGCAGGAAGGGAAGTGTACCACAGACTCACTTACTCAGCAGGAGCCGTCAGTGTGGAAACTCGTCAGTGGTGGAGAGCAGGATTTTGAAAGCTGGAGGGAAACATATAAAAATAAAGCAGAAATGAAATGAAATGAGATAGCAGAAGCCTTGTTTTTACCAGCAAAAGTAGCAGTGATCAAATGTAAAGGACACGGACTGCAGTGATTCAGAAGTAGCAAGGAGGAATCGGCGCTGCTGACCATTTCTGCAAGATAAACTGCACGCTATTAGTGCTCAGATGATGATGGTGGCTGACGAGAAGGAAGTGAGCGACAGTTGACCTTAGAGAGAGTAGTGGAGCTGCCCAAAGCAGAGCAGGCCCCATGAGGAGAAGAACATGGGGAGGAGAAGAGGAGCGACAGAACAGTCAGGATGTGGAAGAGAAACCAGATGGTGTTCCTCCTGGACTAAACAGAACTTTTTTCATGAGGCACATGGAGTAGGACACGTTGGAATTAAAACACAGAATGATGGAGATCTGAAGGAGTGGTGGCTCCTAGGACAGACTTGGGGAAAACACTTTTTAAATGGTGTACAGTGTGTGGACATTTAACCAAGAAAACGTTGACACCGTTGCCAGGGAAAATTATTAACACACAGACATGCGTGCAGTCAGTAAGAGGGTTCAGCTATTGCTTGTGTGTGTGGATGCTTCACAGGAGGCAGAAGCATGGCCAGCCGCAAGGAAGATAGTAAACTGTGGTAAATGTCTTCCTAACCATTACAGTCACAGACCAAGGGTTTTTCCTGAAAAGGATAAGTGGACTGACAATGGAACCCATTTTAAGAACCAGGAGCTGCCAACAGGTGGAGGTCCAGTTTGGGGTGCTGAAACACAGGTGTGGCACGGCGTATCACCTCAGTTCCCAAGGAAAAGTTAAGAAATGAATCTAAAAAACCTGAAAAACAAAATTGGCTAAAAATCTGTGCACAGACCAAATTATCATGGGTTGATGCATTACCTTGCTTTGATGTCAATCAGGTGTCTGTGAACTCAACCATAAGGATACATCCATAAGAGGCTGGAAACGGAAGGGAGTTTTCCGGGACCAGAGGAGCAGTTCTGATACTACAGGTGATATACAGAATCTGTCACACAAAGACTACCTTTTATCAGCTACAAGGACTGTGGTGGAACCTACAACAAAGTTCTGGGAGAGGAGAGATCTACAGGAGATCCAAAAACACCCCAGGTCGAGTGGTGGGTGAAGGTCATCAAGCGAAAGGGGTGGAGCCAAAGTTCACGGACCTTACCAGATGATGAGAGGACATGTTCCCACGCAGCAAGGATGAAGGGCAAAGTGGAGACACGTCGGTATTCAGTGAGCCAGGTGCGCCAGAGGCACCGGAACCAGGGAGCACCCGAAGAGGAGCCTGGAGGAAACCCACCGCCCGTCATCACAAGGGCAGAATAATAACCCTCAGCTGTGTCAGAACAACTAGGCAGCCTACCTAGCATGCTGAAAGCAGGAGGAAGAACCAACAGACACCAGCGCACAAAGATGTCACCTGTATAAGGGACCAATGAACAGCGAGAACTGCGCCACCCAGAGGACGAAAGGACGAGAGAAGGACCAAACACATCTTTTTACTTAAAAAGCAAAAGTGATATTTTTATCATGTTTTTTGCATTGTTTACTTTTTATTATATCCATCCTATTGCTGCGCTACTGTGCAGGGGCCCATAAGGATTGCAGTGGATTGAACCCAGACATCACCTTTGTTTTTAATTACGAAACACAGTTAATCAATAGGACTGAGAAGATCATCACTCCCACTTAGAAGGGGTAAAGACACTGCCTGATGAGGATCAGAAGGTTTATATAACCCTGAGACTACAGAAGCAGGAATGAACTAGTCCTCAAGGCCAAAAGTAAAGGGAGAGGCAGCCAAGGCCTAACAGTATAGTTAATGTAAAAGAATCCTTCTGTCCCCCTCTGAAGATAAGAGGTGTATATTGATATTACTTTAATTCATTTTTCATCTTCTCTCTGATAAGTATTAATTAAAGTTCACAGGAGATGACTACATTTCAGCAAGTTCCATTGCATCTGTCGGTCACTGGCTGCAAGCCTTAATTATAGTACTAGCGGCCGCACACTATAACAAAATGGAGGGCACCGGTGGGAGCGCCGAAACTAAGCAGCCCCCTCCTGTAGTTATGCGTAGCCCTTTCTGACCCTTATGGCGCCAAACTGACCATTTATGCTAATACTAAAGGAATCACGGTAGCACAACTTGACTTATGTAACATTATTAATTGTGGAACCAACCAGGTGTGTTGGCATGTTTATGACGTCTATATGTGTGTGTTGAGAGGCCACCCCAGTGAATTGTCTCAGAATCCGTGGTGTGGAGGTTGGGACCAGGTATTGTGGAATACTGGACCAGGCAGTTACACTCATTGTTATGACCGCAGGTATAACTTAGGACAACTGCAAAAGAATATATCCTTGATTAGAGCCACACCAACACCTGGTGGACCTGCTAACCCCCTCATACTCACCATATGGCCAACTTACCCCACGATCTTTTAAGACAAGTAATGGTTATTATTTTGTCATAGGTGTCGACAAATCAGGAAAAGACCCTAAAGACATTATTAAGGTACAACTAGTAAAATCTTCTGCCTCTCCTCAGCAAACACGGCATCATCTACTCCCGGTCCTGGGCTGTCCCTTGTCCATTATGTAGATGTTCATACTGTGAAGGACCTTATAACATTGGAAATAGGATTTACTGAAGCTAACCTATGGCTAGAATGGATGGCTGAGACTGCGCAAGAAAATCATATGTCTAACTGTGTAGCCTGTGCAGCTGCGAGACCCTCTCTTTACACTGAACCTGCTCCTCTGTACCCCTCTGATACTTGGGGCTATAACTATATGTTAAATCTAACCAAGGCAGCTACACCCACTAACTGTACTGGCTACTATTTTTCCACCCATTAACAATAAAACTCTCGCAGGACCATTTACCCCTTATAAAGGAAATGGAAGCTATACATGTAGCATCCAGTCAATATTGAGAAGGCCAGAACTGGTGGTTAAATGATGATTTATTGAATCCATCCGTGTCATCAATCAACGTAAGAGCTAGACAAGAGCAAATAACAATAATTTGAAACATTTTACCATCCATTGTCATGCATAGCCCATTACATTAGTACATTTCTTTCCATTATCATTACTTTTTACATCTTTCCGCATAAACATTTTAAGTTACTCAAATACACTTTATCACATTTACAAACCTTGTTCCCCTATCGACTGAAGCTAAGCTTAGGTTGCCTTTTAACTCTTTCCGTCATCCTTTCTCTGTGTTGCCGAACTCATTCCGGCTTTACAGTTTTTCAAAGTGAGCTGGTTCCGTTACCCCACTTCCGCTCCTTAGGAAGCTATCAAAATAAAAGCATGTGGTCCTAAACGTAGTCACCACAAACAGCGGCACCTTTACTCTGCTGGTCCTTACACTCCCACCAAATTATTTTATGTTGAACATATAAAACACAAATAATTTCTTCAAAATAACACACAACAATAATAACCTAATAAACATGTATCACTGTAACTTGTAATGTGTAAATACACTTAAACATTATGGATTTACCTTTCACAGTCTTCTAGCATCAGAACTAACTTATGAACCTTTACTCTGCTGGTCCTTACAATACATGTTTCAATTTTACCTCTCCAAATGCTATTGTGCTTCTAGGTAAAATTCCACAGGATTGGTGTAACAGAACTGAACCTGGTTCAAACATTGGAAGGTGGGCTAGAGCTGGTTTATACTATTATTGTGGTGACAGGAGGCTTTTGATCAGGATCCCTCAGGAAGCCTGGGGAGTGTGTGCTATGGTTAATTGGTGCTATGGTTAATTGGTGAAGCCATAAAAATAACTAATAACACTCATCTACCCTCTATCCTAACAGCTCGGAGGCACAGATGTGTTAAGGAAGCGCGCAACTAACTCCTTCGACCTCACGCAGAACTCTCCCACCTATATTGATGAATTGGAGTGCCTAGAGGGGTGCCAGATGAGTATAAATTAGTGAATCAAGTAGCAGCCGGCTTGAAAATATCTCCGTAATCTCAACGTTTATTCCAATAACTCCTAACAAGAATGTAGACCGCATTAATTATATTCATTACAATGTACTACGACTGGCCAATTTAACCTGGGATGCTGTTGAAGGTCTCTCAGAACAATTAGCCCCCACTTCTCTCATGGCCATACAAAACAGAATTGCGTTGGATATGTTACTAGGTGAAAAAGGGGGTGTCTGTGCCATGTGTGGAGATATGTGTTGTACTTTTATCCCCAACAACACCGCTCCTGACGGATCTGTAACCCGAGCCTTAGAAGGATTGAGAACTTTGAGTAAAACTATGCACGAGCATTTAGGGATGGACAATGCATTGGAGCAATGGTTCACTGATATGTTTGGCAAATGGAAAGGTTTAGTCATTAATGATTTCTATTGCGATTTTTGTTGCCATAATGGTTACCTGTGGTTGTTGCTGTGTACCATGCAACAGGGCTCTGATGGTTTGCTTCATCACTGCCACAATTGAGAAGGGGAGTGCTGAATCTAAACCTCCTACTTATCAGATGTGTGCTTTGACGGAGGGACTTCAGGGGCTGGAGCTGGCTGCACCCTATGTGGAGTGTTCTCCTGGTGGAGATCAAAAGGGGGAATTGTGGAAATATTAATGCCTTATCATTAGTAGCTAAAACTAAGATATATTTGGGACTTTGCTACTTATAGATTGATTATTATTAGGAGTTTTTAGTTATGCTTTTGAGAGTTAGAAAAATCCTTAACAGTAGCTTCTAGTGTGATCACACAATAAGTGTTTATTATTCAAGGTTAAAGCTTGCAGGTGTCTCCTGTCTGTATTGTGAGAAGCCAGTAGTGTGGGGAGTCATGGTACTCCTCTCAGTGCTAACAGAAACTCTGATATTCCACCCCGAAACTTCCTGAAGTCGTGTGTTTCTTTGATGCTGTTGCTGGGGAGACATCCACAGATACAATGATTGTGTATGTAACTGGAAAAAAGGTGCTGCACAACAACGTGGGGTATATGACGGAATGGAACGCAGCCTTAGTCAGACAACACACAGAGGTTTCCAGGTATAGCAGTGTAATTGTGACGTCTCCCTCTCTTAATTCAGATTGGTTTTAAGAAACTTGTGGAAACTACAACTGATCTCTGACTGAGGAATGTCCTTTGGGGTGCCAAATAAAACGAGTCGATGAGAGGTGAGGAGTAATGTAAGAGTTAACGGACGGCCAGTAAAGTTTTCCTACCTCGACACTGTCAAAGAATCTGTCGTAACTCTTTATTATTTGCCAGACACAATCAACCCCGCAACCAATCTAATTCTGACAGGCCTATGAGTGACAGTGAGTTGGTAAAACTGTGCAAGGTGTGCAAAAGAATATACGTTATTCCAATCAGTAAACCGGATAAACCCCACGTGTGTCATGTAAAATGCTGTATTTACTTCCCAGCCTAGACATTACATGCGATCAACATAAGTGCTACATTCAGCCTTGCAATCCCATTAATCAGCTTGATGATAAACAGATTTTTTTTATGATTTTGAATGCTTCATAAATGAGAGCGGCGTGCACGCCCCCTTTCTGGCATTGAAAGGTGATGAATGGCATGCTTATGGGTTAGACTGCACCCAAAAATTTCTTCTCCATTTCAGGAAACCGATGTACAGAGGCTATTTCTTAATAGCGCACAACGCACGCGGGTATGACAGCTATCTGATTCTCACAGCTATGCTGCAGTTAGGCATTAAACCTCATCTCATCATGCTAGGAAGTAAAGTTCTCTGTTTAACCGACCCTGATTACAGGTTAAAATACATTGATAGCCTGCCCTTCATTTGTATGAAGCTGAGTGTGATGCCGAAAGCATTAGGTTTTACCGATCAAAGCAAGGATTTTTTCCCCCACCTATTCTCCTCCGAAGAGCGCCTCCAGTATGTGGGGTCATATCCTACTCAATCCAGTTACGCAGTGGAACGCATGAGTCTTCAAGACCAGCGGGTGTTTAACACCTGGTACAGAGAAGCGAGCAAAGGGGTCTTTGATTTTAAGAAAGAAGCTATTCGTTATTGTAAAAATGACGTTGAAATTCTTTCCCAAGACTGCTTAAAATTCAGAGACAAGTTCTTTAAGGAGACAAGTGTGGATCCGTTTAAATGCATCACGATAGCATCAGCGTGCATGAAGGTTTATGTAACCAATTTCCTTCCTCCTAAAACCTTGGCCATCCCCTCACCTCTGGACTATAAACGTAGCAGCAAAACGTTCTCCAGGGTGTCTATTCAATGGCTCGGGTGGATTGCAGACAGCAGAAAAATAGACATCGAACATGCGTTAAACAAAGGGGAAAAGAAAATCGGCCCATATTCCTGTCGATGGGTGTGCAGAGATTAACGGTGTCAAATTTGTGTTCGACTTTTACAGCTGTTTTTTCCACGGCTGTAAAAAGTGTTACATGCCTCATGACAAGTTTCCTTTGAGAGGGGTAGTATTTGAACAGTTTTATGCAGCTACTGTTGAGAGAGGCAAGGTGCTCCAAACTGTGTATGGCCTTCGACACGAGGTCTTCTGGGAGCATTAGTGGACTGAAATGAAAAAAACCCACTCGGGGGTGATCAGCTTTCTTGAGAAAGTTAACGCACACGATCCGTTATCACCCCGAGATGCTCTGTATGGTTGACGCACCTGCGCTATGAGACTGAGGTACACACACAGAGATGGTGGGTCCCCTCACCATCATTTACAAAGATTTTGATGATCCCGGCAGCTATTTCGGTATCATCAGAGCCGTGGTGTACCCCCCACGTTGCCTCTTTTTCCCCGTTTTACCTTACAGAACTTCCACAGGTAAACTAGTGTTCACTCTCTGCCGCACATGCGCTGAAATGAATAATCAAACCGGTCCCTGCATGCATAGTGATGCGGACAGAGCTCTCACAGGTGTGTGGGTGAGTGTAGAGTTTTGTAAAGCGTTGCAGTGTGGTTATCGCCTTGCCAAAATCACAGTGGTGTGGCATTTTGAAAAGAGCAGTGACACAATCTTCAAAGGGTATATCAACACCTTCCTGAAGGGTAAGCAGGAGGCTTCAGGCTACCCGTCTAAAGCAATGGATCAGGAGAGCAAATCAAAGTATGTAGCAGACTACAAACTCCATCAGGGTATCCAATTAGACCCTGAGAAAATCGAGGTGAACCCTGCCAAAAGGAAAGTGGCAAAACTGTGTTTAAACAGTTTTTGGGGGAAATTTTAGCAAAGAAGTGATCTGTCTCAGACCACAGTCGTCACTAACGCTGATGTATTTTTCAGCTTCATGTTCTCGAGTAAATACAGGGTTAACTACTTTCATTTCTTTAACCCTGAAATGTGTGTAGTGCAGTGGAACTACAGCAAACATGTCATCTCTCCTCCAAACAAGGTAAACAATGTGTTTGTTGCAGCATTCACCACCGCTTATGCACGTTTAAAACTTCTCAGCAGCATGGAGCAATTGCAGGACAGATTGATTTATATTGACACGGACAGTTTGATTTATGTGACAAAAAGTGGTGAAACTCCTTTGGAACTGGGAAATTATCTGGGTGATCTTACAGACGAGTTAGATGATGACACTATTTTGGAGTTTGCATCGACAGGACCCAAGAGTTATGCATACCAAACCAAAAACCATAAAAAGGTAGTGATGCGTCTCAAGGGCATCACACAGATGCATAAATGCAGCGAGAGGGTTAATTTTGACAGCATCAAAGGGCTGGTTGAGGGTTACTTAGCGGGGTCCAGTGAGGGTGTTATTGAAATTCCTCAGCACACCATCAGACGGGATGAAAAAAGGTTCCGCTTAAGAAATGCAACATTTCTTAAAAAGTTTCGGTTGGTCTATGATAAGAGGCGTCTTTTTTCTATCGGGACAACTCTGCCTTTTGGTTATTAGAGCTTTAAAAGATGAAGCGAAAATAAAAAAACTTTAAAATGTCACATTTCATGGATTTACAGGAGATTAATTTTGATCCTAGATTTAGAGCGTCTTTTTCATGTTTGATTGTTGGACCCAGCGGCTGTGGGAAAACTTTCTTTGTAAAAAGTATTTTACAAAATTGTAACCATGTCATGGATGTTGCTCTTGAAAATATTGTATGGATTTACACTTCTTTTCAACCCATGTATGCTGAATTACAGAAGATGAATAAAAATATTACCTTTGTGGAAGGATTGCCTCATTCATTTGAAGATGAAAACCTGTTTCCTCCTGATCAGAATCATCTGATCATATTAGACGACGTAATAGCTCAAGCCTCAGATGATGAAAACGTGATGAAGGTCTTTACCCAGTTTCGTCACCATCGTAATATGAGCGTCATGATGTTGACTCCAAATGTATTTCTTTAGGGAAAGTACAGTCGCACCATCAGCCTGAACGCTGATTATATGGTGTTGTTTAAAAACCCGAGAGATAAACTGCAGCTGAATATACTAGCCCGACAAATGTTTCCATCTCAAAAGGGGCTCTTCCTGGAGACTTTTGAAGATGCGACAAGAGACGCTCATGGATATTTAATCATCGATTTTACACCTACCTGCCCAGAACATTTCAGACTGAGAACGGGCATACTTCCTCACCAGTGGCCTGCTGTGTATGTACCCAGAACAAAGTAAGTCATCATGTCTGCGGGTATAAAAAGGAATGTTCCATTATTCAGGACTCTGTACCAAGCTACTCCTCAGAAACGTAAAGATATTCTCGCACACTGCTCTCCCGACTTTCTTCAGGCTCTGTGTGAGATTGCTCTGAATATTTTAAAAGGTAACATTAAACTATCTCCTTCTCAACACCGACAATCGAAGAAGCAGAGAAATCATCAGACTGTTAGGTGATAAAAGAACCGGTATAAAACGTAAATAGCTGGTGAAGGAGGTGGTTTTATTGTCCCCTTCTTAACGGCTCTTGCTCCCTTGATCGGTGATCTAGTGGGTGGGATAATCAGGAAATAATGTCTCTCAGAACATCGCAGAAGATGCTTCTCATTTCCCCTCATCAATTCAAGCGTCTGACCCAGTCAAACACATCCATCAGACAGGCGGCGGAGGAGAGTTTGGATGCAGACATGAGAGCAATATTAAATGAACCCAGTTTGACCTCTTATGAAAAAATCAAGAAATATGATTAACTTTTGCAGAGATATCTGACTCTACTCAAGCAAGGTGGGAAAGAAGAACAGCTGGTGAGTTTGACGCTGCACCGTGACACATCAAGCGAGGTTCCTGAGCATGGGCGGTCCCAAGAAAAACAAGGCCCGGGGCAGAACCAGGCCCCTTCGAATCAGGTTGTTATGGATGTACTGAAAAGCCTACCGAAGCATAACTGTAAAAATGCTGAGTACATTTTGAAGAAATTATCCGAAAGAAGTGAGAGTTGGACTTAGCAAGGTGAATTTGTATATAAAGGAAATGTTGTGAAGGGGTCCCACATGATTGACTTGTTGAAAAATCTCATGCTTCCGTTTAAAAAATCTGGAGCACCGCTACCCTGAGGATGATCAGACTTTCTACATACCTTGTCAGAGGTAAACATCCCCATATCTTCAGTCATTAACCCTTATGCTCGTGATGAATATAGACGGTTCAAAACAGAGGGAGAGGGATCCTCTATTAAAAATGCTGAAGCACCTCCCAGCGTTAAGGAGAGAGGAACAAGAAGAAGAAGGCAGATAACTGTTTCGGCCCATTGGTCGAGATCTGAGCAGGAAGATCCAAAAAATGCTGATCGGAAGCCAAAAATGTCTCTTCGTAAGACGACACAACCTCCCCGATGGATTACATTTTCACCATAAACTGCCTATTTCTTTTATTCGCTAAAATCTTTATTGATTATATTTTCAAGTCTAGCTTCGTTCTCTACTTCACACACTGACATATGATGTCATTAGACAAATATTAAATCATAAGAAAAACAAACAATGAAAAATAAATATGACATTTTAAATTCCATAACAATCCAGAAACATCTCCAAAGACCATGTTCCATGAGTATAAAATGTAGAACTTTGATTAATGACATTTCAAAGTTAGATACCATTAAATCATCCTTAGCCACATCTCCGATGTATTTTGACCAAACTTGCTGCAGTGTTAATCCGCACGCTCTATGACATAGATAAAAAATGCAATGGTGACCGCACACAGTGGACAGAGTGTTTTGAAGCTGATTATTATGACACAATATTTTTGAGGATCTGTCTTCTAAAAATGTTACGATATTTGACGGGTAGAAATCGAAATCTGGAGAGAATCCATAAGAGTCAAAAAAGTCAGAGCTAACCAGTGCTCTCCAGGCATGTGTGAAGGATGTGTGTTCACTATAAAGTAGGCCGGCCCTGCAAATGTTTCAGTGAGCAGCTGCAGCTGGTCGCACGCCCACACGCCGCAAAACAAATCTCCCAGCAGATGATGCAGCAGGTCCTCAATTTCATGATTATTCATGTCTGATTAGATTAATAATAATCCACCAGCACCAGCCTCTTTGAATCAATCTCTAAAATAGAGTCATAAACAGCGTAGATGATCCACGTGAATGTATGAGGCAACGGGTTTTTGAAACGCATTCCCAATCTTAAATTCCCGCTGGAAACTGGAGATAGAGCATCTGCGTCCCCTCCCGGGTTAAGATTAAATGCTAATAGAGAGTATCCTTAATTAAATTCCTGACGTGTTATGCTCAATGGAAGATCTTTTAGATGTCGTCCTGTAGCCGTAAACAAGTTGTAATACTATCTCACTGAATTGCCTTGGTTAAAATTGGGCTGGAAGGCCTTAGCAGGAATTTGTCTACCATCCTTACACAAGGCTAAATATTCCATATCAAAATGATTAAAGTCAAACGGATTGAGATCGCGTGTTCCTGTGAAAGCGTTATGATCCAGTAATGCAATCACCACATACTTGGGAAAGACGCCTAAGAAAAGATTCTCTTGGGTGCACACACTTGAATTTTCAGGGATGGAATATATTTTAACATTCACACGTGAAAGTGGATAGAGAGCATTTGCTTTCATTAAAGCTGCAGCGTGCCCTAATCGAACGGCTGGAGAGACGGAAACTTTTTTGATGAAAAGAGAGGCTCCTAATATCCTGAGTTTGAAAGTGGAATCTCTTGCTGCCATGAGACAAAAGGCATCGTTGGCTCTCAGAAGTTTAATTTTGAGGTCAACAGGGTTTAAAAGAAGTCTCTCGCAGAAAAATAAGTCAGATCCTGCATGCAGGGGGCCTAGGAGATGTACCTCCCTGGAACTTGCCGTAAAACCTGCTCTGCTGTTAAGACCTTGGTTAGGGCCGTTAGTTATAACGATAGAGTTCAGTGCCCCGGGTGTGTCTTTATAAAAAAGACCAGAGCTAAACTGGCTTTTTAAAGAATCCTCAGAAAAGTTGAACAATGTCTCAATCATGGCTCTATACGGATGTGTGGCGCTGGATTGTGAAATCAATCGATCTCAGAGAGTGACATCACACTGACTGAAGATGGTGTTTAACGGGTAGTTGATGAGCCCTACAGGTGCATCATCCGGCAGGTCTGTTCCATCCTCGTTAGTAATTTTCACTCTGAAATGCAACAGTGTATCGTTGAGATCCAGATACTTTTCTCCGTCTCCCGGAATGAAAAACTCGATCAGGCCTCCATCGGTGATTGCTGATAAAGGCTGGATCTCGGTGTAAATTTTATCTTCGATCGACAGCTGTGTCATCGGGGCAGTAAATAAGTCCAACTCTGCCAACGTGCACTCTGATGATTTGTTATGTAAAAGAGCCATTATTTAAATATATCAAATCTTGCGGAAGACTTCCATCCTCTTTGTTTGTCAGCTCCGACTGATCTCCTTTTTCGTGCTTGTCGTTGTTTTTTAACCCGGGGGCCTTAAATGATTAAAAAGGGGGCTTGCTCTGGGTTCCTTTGGATAAAACCATAATTCCTGAACCTTCTTGCCCTCGTTGTTGTGTAGAATCACTCATTTTTTTTAAACTCACGGCCCCAAACCTATGAAAAGGGACTATTTTGATGCCGCTGTTTTCAGATGGGGTTTTTGCAATAGAAAATCCTTTTTTAAACCCAAAGGGGGGATCAAAGCGAAAATAATGATTCAATTCCGCGTCCGTACATGCCCGGGGCCCCATAAAAACCCGGTAGATTACCGCCTGTTTGACTGACATACTAATTTACAACCGATTTGGATCCCTTCAGACTTGGCTGTGGCATGTTCCCCTTTTCCCTGCTTGATGTACTTTTTGAAGGACGGGGGGGAATTGAATAAAACCCAATCGGTCTTAGATTTAAAATACATCTCTGGAATATTTTTATACAAAAAAAATTTATCTCAGGCAACGTTGTGATATCAAGGTCTAAAGTGTAGTCTTATGACTTTTTTTCCCGTAGACGAAATTTACAGAATGTTTTGGGCCGATTTAAATTTCTATATGGATATTTTCAATTTTGTCTTCTGGAAACTGGGAGGTAGTGGGCGGGGTTAAATGTCAGAGTAACCATATCACTGAAGTTGCCTTGTACTTTGACGGTCCGCAGTAAAGGGGTGCAGAAGTGTTGCCTACTTTTTCGGGCTCCAGCGCTGAAAACAGTTTGGTGATAGAAACCAGCCTTCATATCTCCCGGGAAAAGGAGCTATTTTGTTCGATACAAAATCCTTTCCCTGGTTTCCCGCCCAGCCATAAAAGTAAGTGTTAAAAAGCGTATTTCATACGAGGGCTTGCTGAAAAATATAATCTTTTTTAAACCCTTGCTAAATTTTCATGGGGATATCTGGGTTTTTTTTGAAAAACAGTCCATTTCTGTCTCGAGTTAAAAAGGTTTATGTAGCCTCCTCTAACCCTCTGCGTATGGTCTCCATCACCAACCTTCCTCCTTCAAAAAAGGCTTTTGTCCATAAATTTTGCCAGATGGGGAAAATGAAATCTCTTCTAATGCAACGCCCCTTGGGGTTCAAACAATATGTTGAGCTAAATTTAAAAAGAACATTGAATGGTATTATTTTTTAAAAATTCCTTGCACGTAAGGGGAAGGGGAAGTAAAAAAACCCTATCCCCCTTACCTGACGGTTCATGAGCGTGTCAACGGGAGGTTTAGTGCAGACCTTTTTTTTACTTTTCGAACTTCATCAAACCTGATCCAAACTGTTGAATTTCCAGGCCAGTTTTTCCAGCTTACAAAACGGTTGACACCCCTTGACTGTGGGGCGTTTTTAATATTTTTTCCACTTGAACATCTTTTTCATTAAATATTTTTTTTTTTTAAATTCCTCGCGTAAAAGGAACCCTGGATGGGTTTCCCCTCCAATCTTTGAGTTTGTATCGGAGGAATCGGGGGGATCCGCTCATTAACTGTAAACCCTTTATCCCTAAAACTCTGTTTGTATTTTTTTGTCAAAACACTCCACGGACCTTGGATATTCTGACAAAAAATCCCCTTTTTAAAGTTGGCATGAGTCCCTTTTCAATATCTGTTGGCTTGACCATACAGATTCTAAACAATTAAAGGCATTTTCAGAGGTCACTTCCATAGGGGTCTTTTAAATGCTGGGGTGGTAGGTTAATTTGCTTCTAGCTAGGTTTTTTCAGGGCATCAACGTATCGCCGGGTGTTTTTAGCTGTAAAATATCTCAAAAAATCCTTGTTTTTAACGTCCCGGTTAAACTCTCGACCACAGAACTTTTGCTTCACTCGCTTTCCGCGAAATGTTTTAAAGGGGGGGGTTTTCTCCATTTAAAAACCTTTAAAATTTTTTGTTAAAAAATTCTTTTCCGGATCAGTCTGAAGTTTTTTGGGGGTCACTTACTTTAAAAACTGATTCAAATGGGCCTTTACCCACATTAGCGGCTGTTTTCCCCTTCAAAAACTACAAAACCCCTTTTTTAAAAAAATTTCAATGACGGTTTTAAAAAAAATTATAAACTCTTTTGCTTGGGCCAAAATTGCATGTCAGTGCAAAAACTCTGTTTATCTGGAACTTTATTCTTGCAGGTTTATGTAGAGTATAGGTATCTTCTCCAGATAAAAATCTTTAACTTTTTCAACCGCAACCTTCTTTGCACTCTGATAATTACTTGTTAAATAATGAAAAAAACACACCAGAGGGTAGATTTATCTGCTTTTTTTTTTTTTTGTTTAATACTAAAAAGAAAAAAAACACCATCAGATAATACAGATTAATTCAAACACTGCAAGCGTTTAAACAACACTTTTGGGAAAAGTTAATATGTTCCCACTTTAATTGCATTTAATAGTGAAAAGAAAAAGAAGAAAAATCAGATAATGCAGATTAATTCAAACACTACAGGCTTTTAAACAAAACTTTCGGAAAAGGTTAATATGTTCCCACTTTAATTGTATTTAATAGTAAAAAAAGAAGAAAAATCTGATAATGCAGATTAATTAAACTACTTGAATACTAAAAATGATACAACAACAAGTCATCAAACATGTGTCAGTCCGTAGCATTCTGAAATAGAATTAAGTTGTTTGAGGTCTTTTTCTTCGGCCAAGCGATCGTACATGTCAGTTATTGCACTGTGGATCCCTTGTACCGATTTCAGTTCATATAAAACCGTCTCTACAATCGTTTTCACTCTGAAGTCATCTGCTTGTATGCGTCGAATATATATCATAGGAAGGGGGCGGGTCCTCAGAAGAGGGTGCGGTTTAGACGTAAAACACGGAACGTCAGCGTTTTTTTCGCTGACATGACAACAATCCAGCTGCATGAGTTGTGGAAAAGGTTGGAAAGACGCTGTCCAATTTCCCTTATTTTCTCTGCCCAAGCTTCAAACGGCAGAGACAGCATTGTCTTGATAATGCCACAGTCCTGATTGAACGCCTCCAGCACAAATAGATCTGAGGGGTTCGTCCGGTTGTTCTTAAGTCTGCTTGCCTGAAAAGACCAGCGACCATTTGCAGATGTTTTTGACCCCCACACTGCACTAAAGAGAGGTTCTCTCCCAGCTATTTCAACATCGGATGGGATATGAAACATTCTCGTCCGTTTTGCAGGTCGAGGAGACGGTTCATTTTCATCTTCATCCTCCCTCACCTGCATTGAGACTGTTTCAGGGCTATCATTAAGGTGCGGGATTGCAAGCCTTAACACAGCTAAGTCGTTGTGGGTGAGAGTACAAAGAGCCAATGATCCATTAAATACCTTGTCTTGATCCAATTGATACAAGCAGAGTTCTCCTATTTCATACATGAAAATATACCCCCAGCTACCCCTCAGGCCATATGGCACCAAAGACCACTCTTCCTGCAGAGTGCCAACGGGGGTCTTTGTACCTTGCAAAGGTAGTATGTTGATTTCTTAGGAGCATTCAATTCACGGGATGAATGCTGGTAGATGGTCAATGGGGTTTCGCACAGAACTGACGTACCTCTTGGCCGACCCGAGGTCTGTTTTTCAACCGTGGTTGTTGAAGTTGAAGCTGGATGATGATCATCATCATCATCGGTAGAGTATGTTATGATGGGAATTCTGATAGGTACCTCAGATGAGGATGTAGATGATATAGATGATGCAGTTGCTTGTTCATCATCTTGGCACGAGTTGCGTTTGTCCTCCGCTTGGCGATTAACTCTCTTAACTCTAACCATTGCTGAACGGGTGTTCTTTTCCAACGAATGCTGCATGTAAAGTGCAGAGTTTTATGCCTGTATTTAAAGCAAACACTAAAGCACGCCCCATTGGTTTCATTGGGTTATTCAAGGTTTAACGAGGCTTGCAAACACACCCCTCTATTTTAATTGGTGCTGATGCCATACAGTTTCTGATGATACCATATTTGTCTTGTTTTATTTATATCATACACACCCCATGTATTTTAATTGGTTCATTTAAGGCCTTCCCCATAACACCCTTAAACACACCCCTGTATTATAATTGGTTGATTTAAGGTATCGCCCCTAATGACGACATCCAATCTGCATGCACGGTTACGCCCCTCGGCCACACCCTGTTGACCCATGACCTCCCCGCCCCCATGACCCCATGACCCCCCTTAAGTTCACAAGTTCACCTGTCAAAAGTTTGATTAAAGTGTGTAGTATTATCTCTCATGACCAACTCTGGGTCCAGGTGGAGGTGCCAAAAAACTGGGTGCAAGCAGCAGACCACACTTTGTGACCAACCAGGTCACCAGCTTAGAGGAGCCCAAAGAACCTCTCAAGCCCTTGTCAGAGCCGGTCATGGGCACCTCTGAGACACAGCTGCACCCAGCCATCCAGAAAACTCCTCCCAGATACAGTCATGCATGGCTTTGCTCTTTAAAGAACACAGGTGTGAAAGCTTACAACCCCAAGTGGTAGAAGGCGTACACCTGGAAGTCAGGATTGATTCCCTCACATTCATTTCCCCACGGTTCAAAGCACCAGCTTTGCCAATGACAGTCAGATTCTAGTGCCTAATGAAAATTGGACGAATAAGCTATGAACCATGATTTTTTTTTTTTTTTCCTCTTTCTTCCTTTTTATATATACACATATATGTACTGTATCTTTTATTCGTTGTTTCACTTTGTCTAAGGGTTACCAAAGCTGATGACCAAAAGAATGTAAAGATGATGAATGTATTGTCTTTTAGGTTTTTATTGAACAACATAGGGAAAGGTATGTCAGAGGGTTTTGCCCTTTCCCCGGCCAACCTCCCTTTTTTTGGCCCCGTCAAAGGTTTTGAGGAAAACAGAGACAGTTCTTTTTTTGCTTCGCCCCGGAACATGATTTTTCAGCCTAAGGACAGAAAGGTCCCAGTAGCTTCAAAAAACTGGGCATTCATTCACCCTTTTTTAAACCCCGGGGGGGGAAAGTTGGGGCCACTTGTTTGCGAATATTGGACCCTTTGCACGTTGCCCCGGACACCCCCAGGGCTTCCGGGCGTTTTCGGCCCCTTTTTGAATCCCCGTATAGTCTGCCCCCTACAAAAAACCCAGGGGGCATGCGGCCTTTATATGATGGGGCGTCCCAAGTCTGACGTCACAGGAAAAATATATAGGAAGGTTGGCCGCCCTAAGGAGAGCTTTTCCCGCTGAAAAAGAAAACGCGATTACATGCAACTGGAGCATCAATTCTGGAGAAAAAAGTTTCCCCCGTGGGTTTTATTCATTTTCCCCCTAGGCCAACGGAAAATAAGCGAATTAAGCTTACCCAAGGGAAAAAGAAGGCTTGTAAAATTTCAAATTTACCGATCGAAGGCTTTTATTAAAAGTTAAAAAAAAAAAAAAACCCCGAGTTTTCAAAAGGGGAAAGGATTTCCACCTGTTTTTTTTTCCCGTGACTGCTAAAAGGTCAGATCGTCCTTTTTCCCCCTTTTACCAAGGAGGGCCCGAGGACGAAGATTGGGCCGTATTTGGGAGTTAACTGCTGAGCACAGTAGTCTTCCCCAACCCCCTGTCTCTTCCCTCTGGGTCAGAGGAGACTTCAAAAAGTAAAAAAACCCTCCTTTATTTTTTTTCTTTATTTGGAAAGCTGGGGCAGGGTTTTGAGTAGGATTTTAGGGTGATTTGATTCGGGCCCCCTTTTATTCTAAAGGTTCTAATTGGATGTGCCCTGCCCTTGTTTTTTAAATTTTTTAAATTTCTGTTGGGGTATCTGAAAGCCCCGTGTGTTTCAAGCTGTGGTGTTTTTCTTTTGTTGTTAACACCTGAGAGCAAGCTAGGGCCCTTTTTAAAGTTGGCCCCGTTATAATCAGGGTTTGAAATTCTCCCATTTTTTTTGTCTTCAAAATTCATGTTTTACTAGCTTGCCGCCAAAAGTTTTTTTTACCTTGGACCTCTGGGTTTTACAACTTTGCTTTGGGGGAAGTTTTTTAAAAGGGGTCCCCCCGGCTCCTTTGGGGACCCCCCAAATTTCTGTTAACACCATATTCCCTCTTTTATTTTGCCATAACTCCATAACTGTGGTTTTGTTTCCATACACACCAAGTTTGTTTTGTTTTATTTTTGTTTATTTAGAAGCCCCCTTTTTGGGGAAACTTTGCTGTTTAAAGGGAAATTTGAAGGAGGCTTTTTTCGGGCTTTATTTTTGCCTAAAAAGGGGATTTTTTTTTTTTTGTCGGGAGCCCAAAAAAAAATAAGGGTTCAAGTTCCCCAACGTTTCGGGGGAAAGGTTGATTAAACAAGAACAAAAATAGTTTAAACTATTACTGAGGCTTTAATAAATTGTAATTATCAAGGGCCCCTTTGCCCCACAATTACAAACACCAGAGGAAATCTCTGGTTTTTGATTCATAAATGAGGATTTTTGGTTAAGAACTTAATTTTTCTCAAATTATGTTATTTTAAATTATAATTCTTGATAAATATTAATTAATATTCTTAAACAAGGCTCACGTCATTGTCAGTGTTCGTGTCTTCCTCCGGGGTCCGAGCGCCAAAGAAATATTTGTAAATAAACTTCTCTAATTGACACCTATGTTTCTTTTCATTGTGAGTCTAACAGGATTGAAATGGAGTTTTGACGAAAATTCAATCTGGAAGACTCCTCACCCCTTCTTCTGCTCCGTTCAATGACTCCACCATGCGTCCCTGCTCCAGCCAATCAGCATCGAGTCCACATTTCCTCTTCAGCCAATCACCGTCCAAGGCTCTGTTTTAAAGATTTTCACTCATGGACTTCCTCGCTCTTCAAGCTGAACTGCGACCCTCCCCCTCCCCACCTCCACCATAAACTTCTCTACTTGCCACCTATGTTTCTTTTCATTGTGAGTCTTACAGGATTGAAATGTGATGTCATGGTGTTTCTTCAGCTGTTCAGACCGCAGTGATTTCTTACCTTTACAAAAATATAAATTCTTCACTGTTTATCTTATAAAAAAGGAAACATGTTACTATGCTCCATGAATCTTTTGTACTTGTATAATCTGCGTTACCTGCTCCAGTGGTTTACTGAAGGGATCCAATGCATGTTGTCTAGACAACAGATCTCTTTAACCATAAGGTTTGACACATAAGTGTGAAATTATGCCTGACTGTTTCCACCACAGTTTAACACGTTGACGCTTTAATTAAAGATTGAATAAACCACCAGAACTGTTGCCTACTTTTGTTCCCATCATTATAGAAGCTGAGATGCTGACAGAAACTAACACATGGCTCCCCACAAATAAATAGCCATGACATCAAACTTAGGCCTTATCACACTTATTCATGAATGAACCCACATGTCACACACTTGACTTTATATTTGTGCAAATAAGCTAATGAGCTAAGACTAAACTGCCATCAGTTAGAACATATCCGAAAAACATTTTAAATCTCTTTTACTGAATATTGCTGTGATGTACTTCAATGTCAAATTTTAATTATGAAAAAGATTGATTTTTATACATTTGTCTTTGGGAAAAAAAATACATTATAATTTTAATTTATTAAGAAAAAGCATATAATATAGAATCATATTGTTTCTTTGAGGACCATTAAAATAATCAAGGAGCTGACGTCCCAAAATGTTATTAGATTTAAAACAACTCAGCTAAAGTATGTCCAGCAGGAAGGGCCTGGGTCCTTTAACGTTCTCTCTCTCTTGCTCTCTCTATCCCTCTGTCTCTCTCTATATATACAGGGGTTGGACAATGAAACTGAAACACCTGGTTTTAGGCCACAATAATTTATTAGTATGGTGTAGGGCCTCCTTTTGCGGCCAATACAGGGCAATTCGTCCTTTTTGGATAAATAAAAGTCCGGCACAGTGGTCCGAGGGATTTTTAAGCCATTTTTGCAGGGGGAAGTGGCCGGTCACTATGTGATTATGGTGGAGGAAAACGTTTTTTTTCCAACCCTCCTCCAAAACACCCCAAAAAGTGGCTCAATAATATTTAGATCTGGTGACTGTGCAGGCCATGGGAGAAGTTCAACTTCAAATTTTTTCATCAAAACCAATCTTTCACCAGTCTTGCTGTGTGTATTGGTGCCTTTGTCATCCTGATACCCCGGCCCCGCCTTCAGGATACAAAGTTTGAACCATTAGATGCACATGGTCCTCAAGAATGGTTCGGTAGTCCTTGGCAGTGATGCGCTCATTTTAGCACAAGTTTGGGCCAAGGGGAACCCATGATATGGCAGCCCAAAACCATAATTATCCACCCTCATGCTTCACTCGGGGGCATGCAACAGTCTGGGTGGTATGCTTTTTTGGGGCTTTTCCCACACCGTAACTCCCCCGGATGTGGGGGGGGGAAAAAACAGTAAAGGGGACTCATCAGAGAAATATACATGTTTCACATTGTCCACACCCCAAGATTTGCGCTCCTTTGCACCATTGAAAACCGACTTTTTGGCTTGGGCATGAGTGACCAAAAAGGTTTGGCTATAGCACCCCGGCCGTGTATATTGACCCTGTGGAGCTCCCACGGACAGTTCTGGGGAAAAACAGGAGAGTTGAGGTAAAATTTTAATTCTGCCGGGATTTGGGCAGCCGTGGTTTTATTTTTTTTGGATACAATCGGGTTAGCACCCGAAAATCCCTTTTCAGGAAGCTTCCTCTTGCGTCCAGAGTTAACCCTGTTGGATGTGGTTCGTCCTTCTTGGTGGTATGCTGACATTACCCTGGATACCGTGACTCTTGATACAACACAAGACTTGCTGTCTGGTCACAGATGCGCCAGCAAGACGTGCACCAACAATTTGTCCTTTTTTTGAACTCTGGTATGTCCCCCCATAATGTTGTGTGCATTAAAATTTTGAGCAAAACTGTGCTCTTACCCTGGTAATTGAACCTTCACACTCTGCTCTTACTGGTGCAATGTGCAATTAATGAAGACTGGCTACCAGGCTGGTCCAATTTAGCCATTAAACCTCCAACACTAATATGATAGGTGTTTCAGTTTCATTGTCCACCCCTGTATATATATTTATATAAATATATATATATATATATGGAGAGAGAGAAGTAGAGAGAGAGAGAATTTCTGAGATTTTCATCAATTAAAAGTAAACTTGTCTTTGTTATCTTAGCACCTATTGAAAAGTGAGGCTGCAGTATATTTAACTTCAGGCTGACAGGTCAACACATTTAGACTTTTTTTGCACAAAGGCTCAACGTTGAAGCAAAAGAAGAAGAAACCACCAGAGCAACAGTTTCTATCTGTAGCTTTAGGTGCTGGATGAAACCAGCACCTCACTGACTACAGATATAGAACCTTAGAGTCGTTGAATTGTTCTTAGGGATATTATATTATTATTTTAGCAAAAACTCAAAACTAGAAAACAAAAGTGGGTGCATGTAGAGTTTCAATATGAAGACTTCAGGTACGTTTCTTTAATGCTTTTTTTTATTTAGAAGGAACAAATAATAAATGGCTGATGTGGGACAGAGAGTGAAGTCATGATGAGGAAGTAACACCTCATAAACCACAAACAGCCTCTCATATATTCATCTGCTGCCTCTTTAGACTGAATCACTTGTGAACGTGTCTGCAAGAGAGACAGAGAGGAACAATGATCACTTCTAGAAAGATACTTTAATTCTGACACTGGTGCTTTACTTGGCAGGTAAGAAGATATCTAACAATTTAAAAAAATTATGTAAAACTGTTTAAGTTTTAACTAAACCTAAATATAGTTTCTTGAGACAGTCATATTTATTTGTCACCTGGCAACAGCTGATTTTTCATGAACAAAATGTCTTTCATGTCTAAATGATCCTTACGTTAACAGGGAACAGATGAGTAATTATTTGATTTTATTTTTCCATTTTCTGTTCTCTGTCTGTCTAGGTTTTTTGGTAAGATAGGTTTATTATCTGGTCACATATAGATTTCATCTTTTAATGCAGCTCCATGTTTTTTCCACATTGCTATCTCCTGTGGTGGGCTTTGTTGTTGCATCTCTTTTAACACAATATTGTCTATACTATGCTGTTTTTCCATAACTAATATTTTGATTTGTCCTGCTACAGCTGCTTTTGCTGTCTTATCTGCAAATGCATTTCCTTTTATGACATCATTTGTGCCAGAAGTGTGAGCTGCACACTTACAGACTGCTAATTTTCTAGGGAGGTGTACTGATTTCAGTAAGTTTTTTAACAAATCAGCATGCGTTACTGGTTTCCCAGTAGACGTTACCATGCCTCTATTTTTCCAATATTGAGCAAATGTATGCACTGTTGCAAATGCATATTGACTATCAGTATAAATAGTTACTTCCTCATCTGCAAATAGTTTGCAGGCCTCAGTTAGCGCAATAAGTTCTGCAGCCTGTGCAGAATAATGTGAAGGTAATTGTTCCGCTTTTAACACTGTATCTTTCGTCACCACTGCATATCCTGTTTGTGTCTTCCCTCTCTCATCTTTTCTGGAGGAACCATCTACATAAACTATTTTGCCCTGTACCAGGGGTTGATCCTGCAAATCACTTCTAGTTTTTGCTTCTTTTTCTGCTAATTCTTGACAATCATGTTGAATTCCATCTTCGAGTGTGGGTAACAATGTTGCTGAGTTTAAAGTGGTGCACCTTTCTATAGTTAAGTGTGGTTGTGACAGTAAGGTTGACATGCAGGACAAATGTCTAGCAGGTGATAGAAAGTTCATATTTGTTTGCAGTAATAATGCTGAAACTGCATGGGGAACTCTTAAAATTAAAAGGTGAAATAATACTATTGTGGCACTGACTTCAACTGCCATTGAGGCTGCAATTACAGCTCTCACACAATATGGTTGCGCACACGCAACACTGTCTAGTTTTTGAGGAGAAATAAGCTATTGGTTTCATTTTATCTCCATGTTGTTGAACCAGAACTGAAGTCATAAAATGTCCCTTACCATCTGAACAAATGGTTTACTATAGTCTGGTAATGCTAAAGCAGTACTGGAAACTAGAACTTGTTTTATGTTGGTAAATGCTTCTTCAGCTTCTACACTCCATTTCAGCTCCATTTTTAGCTCTTCCTCATACATTAGTTTGTTTAATGGAGCTACTATTTCTGCATAATTTTGGCACCCAGTTTTCTACAATAAATAGTTTTAGTCCGAGAAAGGGGGAAAACCCTTTGCTTTTTTTTTGTGACTGGTTTTGTAACTTGCAATACAGTTTTCTTTTTTTTCTACAAATTGTGCTTCCCCCACGCTAAGTTTTGGGCCTAGGTATTTAACCCCAATTTTTTCACCAAAAGTTTTTTTTTTTTTGGGCTGATTTTTTCTTTTTGTCCCTCTTCTGCTAAATGTTTCAATAATGCTATTGTTGTCATTTTTACAAGTCTTCTCATCCGGGAGAGGCTAATAGCACATCATCAAAATTAGTAAAAACCTGACTACCTCCGGAGGGTCAAAACTTGGCCATGCTTGCACTCATTACCTGAGAGTTTTAATAGTTGGACTTTCACCGGTTAGCCTTGAGGTAGTCTGGTGTAAAATTTTTCTTTGTCCCCTCAAAAGTGAATGCAAAACCAGAACTGACCATCTTTATCTATAGGTACAGAGAAAAATTACATTGCTAATATCAACTACAGTAAATATTCTAGCATCTGGTCTTAGGCAATTTAATAATGTATAAGGATCAGGAACACACGGTGCTTTCTAAAAAAACTGCATTGTTAAAACTGCCTGTAGGTTCTTGTTTCATGCGCCATCCCCTTGATGGAGCTTGTTTTTTAACTGGAAAAATGGGGGGTGTTACATGGTGAATCCTCGCACTTTATTATCACCCCTGCAGTTATTAAATCCTTTATTACTGGTTTTATTCCTTCCCGTGCATCATTTTATACTCTGAAATTTCCAGTATTTGTGCTGCTGTTTAAAAAGAGTAAAATATTTTCTAAGGTTTTACACAGAAGAAACGTGTCATGCCATGAACCTCCATGACAAGCTTTATCAACAGCCTCCCCGCATCTCAAACAATACAAAAACTAAACAAAAATAAAAACATACCCCCGAGGTACAGCCATGGTGGGGATGGATTTATTCTCCAAAAAGGGGGAAAACCCAAACCAAAGGGGGCCATTTTAGCCCACCAATCCTGTCCAAACCTCATCAGATTTTTTGGTATAAAAACAAAAAAATTTTCCCCCTCCTCTTTTTCAACTTTCTTTTGTCCTGCTGTTTTATTTGCAAGTCCAAAAAAAAATTACTTCTTAGCACTCTGACCTTTTTGCTTTCCACAAGAAATCCATTCTTATCTCCTGCATCCCCATCTCTCTTTTTTTCACACTTTTCTTCTGCCTGCAGCTATAATTTTCTCAATGCACTGGCCTCCCTCTCACGCTCAAATAAAAAAACCATGGGGGCTAAATGTGCTCATGGGGCACAAAAGAAAAAAGCATACACAGCTGGGGGGCTGAAATAGACTTAAAATTCCACCTCCCAGGTTTGTTTGGGGTGGGGTGATAAGGATTTCCTCTAGAACAAAACAATCTCCAGCATTTGTTCTGAGGAATTTGCTGGTTGTCATCGACAAGGGAAAAACCCAAAAAAAAAGCTTGACTTAGCTCTTTCTAAAAACTGCATTTCCGGTTGTCTCCGACGAGCTACAAAACACCCAGTCTCATTTTTTTCTGCTCTATGAAACATTAATTATTTTCCTATGATTTTCTTCTTCCTTTTGTTTCTCTTCTTCCCTTTAGGCTTCTTTACTCCTTCCTCTCTCCTTTTAGCTAATTTTAAACCATTAAAAACTCACCTTTAAAAACTTCTTTTTTCCCGTTTTCTTGGGTCACGTTTTGTACTTTTAAAAACTATTGCATCCTGTAGATTAAAAATTTTGAGAGTTTAATCGACCATCATAATTTATATGGGGTTTTCCCTTTTTTTTAAAATTTTTAAAATTAATTGGATTTTTGCTTCCCCTATAAAATTTCCCCAATCTTTACATTGTAATTCGTTTTTAGTTTATTTTACTTGCCCCTTTTTCCCTTTTTTTAAAAAATTTTGGGTTTAAAAACATATCAATACCTAAGGTTTATTCTAAATGCAGGATTTTTCTGCTCAGTAGGGTGAAAGGGAAAATCTCCTTTTTTTGGTAATTCTCACTTAAACTCTTTTGAGTGGAGAATTTTTGCCTTTGCATCCACAAAAGTTAGTCACTTACAATCCTACTGCTTTTGGTATGAGGCAAACCTAGTGGTTTAAATCCTCCATTCATTTCTCACATTCACACTTTTTTTTTTTTAAATGGGGAATTTTTTGAGTATTTCTGAAAAATACTCAAACTGGACTCCGCCGTCCTTGAAAACACAGAATTTTTAGTATTAACTCTTAATACTTTTCCCGAGGACTCTGGCGTCCCCTTTACCTGTTTTCACGGCCTAGGATAACCCCCCAAAGGTTTTTTCGCACAATGACCCCCCCAGTCATTCGTTTTACAAATTTTTTTAAAACACTTGTCTTTCCCTCCCCTCTCGGGTTGGGCAAGGGGCCCATCAGACCCCAGCAGGGGGGGGGCCCAAGGTCCAGTCCCCGGGAAAAAAGGGTCTGAGAGTCACGGTCTTTTTGGGTTTCCACCAAAACCCGCTGGGATCCCGGGGCATATTGGGACTCCGGCTCGAAGGACCAAAAATCTCAGGTTCAAAAACCTAAAATACTTATAACATAAAAAAAAAGAAGAGGAAAGGACGAGAATTAAATTTCCTTACTCGCTGCGAGGGGAACGGACAGAGATGTGCTTCAGTTACAAATTTTCCTTCCGCTTTTAAAAAACATCTGCCGATCCTTTTTTTTATTATCTTTAGCGTGGTCCCTAGTTTCCAATATACGTTGCTGCTCTGAAGGGTGGGGTAAAAGCTGCAACTAAAAGGTCAATACACCCATTATCTTTTTAAACAGCACACTTTCCACAGTCTCCAAAATATCTTAAGGATCTGTGTGTCCCTTTTTTTCAGCACAATCAGCCACTATCTTTTTGGACATCCTCAACTGTGACTGCATCCTTCCCCGGCTCCACCTTTGATCCTTGCCTGCCAAAACAACTCATCACATCCTTTTCTACCCCCTACATGAAAAGGTTATAAAGATCAAATTAGTAAAGTTTAGAGGAAAAGGAAAAAAAAATATAAGATAAATCTAATTTCCAAAATTATTCCAACATGTATGATGGAGCTAGATCATTAAAAGGGGTTTATATGTGAGGAGGAGAATTTAAATTATATTCTGGGTTTTAAACAGGGGGGCAATGAATGGAAGCTAAAGTAGGGGGAAATATGATATTTCTAATGTTGGCAATATTTGGAGGTGAAAAGTAGGAAAATCTTAGAAAATCTGTTTATTAGGGGTTTAAATGACAATTTTTTTACTCCATTCACATAATGGAAATTTAAA